>MJUU01065514.1:0-23825 GCA_002080025.1 Modiolus philippinarum | reverse complement strand
CCACTGCATTACATTTCAATTCCACCGGTCATGACTGGAAACATATGCAAGTAGTAATAATTGACCAAAATCGATCGTGGACAGACACACAGAGATAGGCTAAAGAAAAGTTCTGGATAGAAAAGCTAAAATCCAGTTTGAATATAAGAATTTGAAAAAATAAAATGTACTTTGGCTAAATTTCCTGCCCCTACCCATTTTTCCTGACATGGCTGAAGTTTTGCTCATTTGGCGTTAAACACTATTTTTAAGTGTATTGTTTATAAAGTCGATGTACGGATACTGACAAAATTGTCTCATGTTACATCTGAAAACAACAGCATCCAACATGTAGCTCTCGATATTTTGTATAAACATTCGTAGTTTAGTCTTTGTAAATAGGTTTTGTTTGATTGTTTTTACTTTTTTTATTGTGTTTTGAAGAAGAGACGGACAGGTCTCGAAATATCAACTGTAATTTTGTGTGCTATTTACTTTGTTCATTACAACGTCAGAATGATATTTTATACTTTATTTGTTTCTGTCGTATTGTAATTTAACATGTTTACTTGAAAAATAAACAAATTACAAAAAAACCATCACACTGCCAATGGGTCTATCCAGGGTAATGTCAGATTCGGTAACATCAAATCAGGGAAGACGTGAATCTAGCTGAAATTGTCACTTTTTATTTGTGACACCGACTATTCATATCTATCTATGATGTCGTGGTGACGAGCATAAACAATTTCTAAAGGAATGAAGGTAACAATGGCTGAACATAGCCCTGACTCAGCAGTTTTTGTGACAGTGCTTTTGCTCTTTCCACAAAGTCACTGTATGAACTACAAGCTCTACAGTAAAGAATTAATTGTGAAATATACACTCCAGTGCCCAAATCCGTGAGGGATGTGGGGAGTATCGTTGGGACCTGCTCGGACTACTGCGTGTATAAAAAAGGTTTTTCAGAAATAGCCAGACCCCTTCATAAGTTGATAGAACAGGGTGGAAATATGTGTGTCAGGCTGCAATGGACAAACTAAAAAAAACTGTCATATGTAGGCCCAAATTTTCGGATATCCACGGATACCAGTAAAACGTAAATATTAGACACCGATGCCAGTCACTTGGAATAGGAGCTGTATTATCTCAAAGATACCATGATAGCTTATTTTAGTAAACGTTTGAATAAACCAGAACGCAATTATTGCTCAACTGTCGCGAATTACTTGAAGTAGTGTCTGCAATAATAAGCATTTCTAGCTGAAGCGCCGCCCCTTGTAAGGATTGATCATGGTGCCCTTAACCGAATTTTAAATTTCAAGATCCCTTACGGCCTTACTATGTCTGCAAAATTTAATAATATTATGCAAGGTGTAAACACTTGATTCACTCGAGGGAAAAAAGAAGTCTAAAGTTGTTAAAATTCAACACAGCACTGAAATCTTGAATGCTAATAGGTTTGATGGCTTAAGAATCGGCTTTTCAATTATGTTCATCTTGTCTCAGGCATCGACAGCTAGGCATAAAAGTTAACATTGAACTCAAATGCAAATACATTCAACAGCCTTTTCTTCTAAGGTTAACTGCTAATTACTTAAATACAATATATACACAATACGTATCACTGGTCACACGTTACTCTATTTTCTAAATAGCGAATAAGCGTGAATCGGGAAAACCAAGAAATGATAAGCGGGATACGGGAATTTGATAAAACGCTAAGCGTGATCCGGGATCAGAACCCCCAATGAGACCCCCTTAGATTAAGTAACTGTTGTAAATTTCTATTAATTTCTAATGATTTGATGTGGATTTTTGGGTGGTTCATTATTTAAAACTTTATTTACGCATAATAAAATAAATATTGAGTGAATAAAATGTGAAATTGTACATTACTAATGTTTCCAAAGCGAAAGAAGAGAGTCATATTAGAATTGTTTTTAACAGTAATTATATTACTTAATCTAAATCTTATTCATTTGTTAATATCCACTATAAGTTTAATCATTTTTAGACTAATTTTTACACGTTTTTTTAAGACTGGCGGTCAAAAAATTTATATTCGTGGAAATGGTCTGGGACTGAATTGGAAAAGAGGAAAATTGATGCAACAAACTGCACCTAATAGATGGACGCTGAAAATATTATACAAATCTTCATTGAAGGGATTTCAGTGCCAAGAGTGCTCCGAAATGACAATTATAACTACAAAATTTCAGTATAGAATATATTTAGACGATTCAACTGATATGGTTGGTGGTAATTTTGCTATTGATTTACCAGTGTCCGAAACCTCATCATATTTTAAGTTAAAGCCTAATTTCGAAGTGTTTCCATGGTTTAGCAGAAAGGAAGGAACAGCATCAAATTTTACCATTACTTCTCCGGAAATTGGCAAAAGACGTGAAATATCATTATACCTTCCACCAAGTTTTTCCGAAAACAGTTATAAAAAGTATTCAAAGATATTTGTATTTGATTTATCCCCACCATATCTACAATTAGTAAAATCTTCACTAGATGATTTGATTGGACAATCCGGTACGACGAAGGAGTTTGTTCTTATAGGATTTGGTGATTATCAGCCACCCGAAACTGAACGAGCTGATCTTTTAACACCAACACGGGGGTTTTCTCTGGTTTGTAAACATGGAATTTTCAGTGAGGGATGTGACAACTGTTTTTCATTTAATAACTCGAATGACGAAATCGTTAGGTATGTAGATGTATCTATAAAAATATATTCGAGTCAAAGTTGTGGGCATATTATTGTCAATTGTGCATGACCAGAACGGGTGTATAAAGAATTTAGCAGTCTGAGTAAGCTGCAGGTGTATTCTAAAGGACCATCTGCTGCAGTTTCTTTTCAATGGGGACATGCTTTTGCCCACTTATAAAGCAATCGAGGTCTTATCTTAAATTGAGTTATTATTCAGGATTTAATCTCACAGGCTTTGATAGATTTCAATAAAATAACTAAAAAAGACTTTGATTGTTTGATAAGAAGATAGAAGCAACTTTGTTTCAATATAAGTTGCTGATATTAGTAATATCAGACGGTCATTTGAATAATTGACTGGAGTTCACACTGTGAGTGCTTTGTTTTGAATGTTGTGAATTCTGTTTCTGTGCTTTATGTCTGTCTACCGTCGTTGTTTTGTGTCTGGCGTCATTGTTTTCTGTGTTCTCGTTTTGGCCATCCCTTTGGACTTCGATTTTTGTAAATTTCACTCCTTTGTTCCTTCAGTATTCTACTGCCGTTGTTTGAAAAACACAAAAACAGATCATATTGATATATATTTTTTTGAAAATCACCTGACCCCATTACTTAACTTTTCTTAATGCTATTCCTTTTTGTACTGGAATCTCTTTACTACATTTCCTTTTAAGGCGAAACTGTTCAGACACCCTTTGTCACTAATCTGTTGATCCAATAGATAAGTTTATCTAAAACAGAGGAGATGGATTCCTAAATACGTATTATTATATATTACATACGTGACACACACAATGCATGTGATGTGATATCTATGACATCTTCGCTAACCAATGGTTACTATTCGCTTCTCTCCTCTTCAAGGAGAGAAGCGGATCGTAACCTTTGGCTAGCGAATATGTATCTATGACAGTAATGCATGAATTAAACAGGTTGGGAATATTTCCAATTGGGATAACTTATCCGAATTGGGAAAAACAGATATATCCCAATTAGGATAATTAGTTACTATTAGTTTTTTTATGAATTAAAATTTCATATTTAAATGGCGCGTAATGAATCAAAAAGCATGAACTCCATGATTTCAGTCATCTAATGAGGTATTGTCATCTTCTGAATAATGCTGCATTTCACGAGCAGGGACATTTTTAAAAACCTTAAATCATACATTTAATTTCTTCAATTTCCAACTGGGCACTATTTGTAAATGATTAAATCATGAAAACAGGAGAAAAAGGAAGTCGGTGAAAACGTATTAGAAAATTGCTGAAGTTTAGTTTGTTGAAATTTGAAATGCTATTGAAGTTTCAAACACCATGCTTAAACCCTACATGTCATGTTTTTCCCACATGGTCAAAGGGAAGAAACTTTAGAAGAAATAAAATGTCATGTTCATTTGGCTTTTTCTTCATACTTCATTTATTTAAGAGCCAAAAACGATTTTGATTACACTTTCACAGTATGTTTTATGCGGTTGTAAATATAATCTACTTTGAAAAAAGTGTAAACTCTTAAAAGGTTAAATTATTACTAAATGAAAGTGTCTGCTTGTTTTCAGTTATAAATCGATCAGCGCAGAAATTGCAGCATTCTTATGATAAAAACATTATACTGTCTGAAAGCTCTAACCGTATACGTTTATATATTTTTATGTCTGATGATGCGCCAATAAACCTGTAAATAACTAGCAATTTATCCCAATTGGGATATAACCACTTATCCCAATTGGGATAAGTTATCCAAATTGGAATATTTTATCCCAATTGGGAATATTCCCAACCTGTTTAATGTACCGATACAAATCATTCTTGGCATTTGTTTTTATTGAAAATGATGTCTGTGTGCAAACAGCGTGCGATAATTTGATGAAAAATGTTGACCAATATGCAATCGACGTATAGTTTGAGTCTTTACTTCCAGATTAATGCGTGATAAATGTGGCAAAGCTGGAAGAGTGGCCGGATTTGGAGACAAAACCTTAGATTTCCTATTGAAGACCGTTTTGTCAAAAGTACAACAAATAACAAATAATAGACTTCTAACGGACCAGCAAAATACAGGAATAATGGGATATTCTCTTGGTGGATTAATGTCATGTTATGCCGCATGGACAAGACAAAGTATTTTTGGAATGGCTGCTTGTCAAAGTCCGTCACTGTGGTGGCCAATGAATAGCACAACTTTTGAGGAATGCGAGTTTGAATTTATTAACAAAACAATGGAAAACAAAATGTATAAGACGCGAAAATACCACCAGAAGATTTTATTAGACGCAGGTAAGGTTATGGACGGTCAAATAAGCTACTGAGCTGATTTTGTGTAAAAGGTGGAGGTTTCATTAATAAGTTCGTTAAAAGGGTGAAAGGAAACAAAACATAGTCCGTCTACTCCCAGTTCCTATTGTTGTCTATGTTTGTCTTATTATTGTTTTTTCATGTGCAGTTCCCTGGTAGATTGTGGCATTTAATTGTAATTTTCGGCCATTGCAAATGTTTCCTGTTATGTTCTCTATATTAATATTGGTCTCCAAGTTTTATTGCTAAAATAAGAAACCGTACATTAGGTTTCTGACAACATATGTGTTTTAAGAAAGCACTTAAAATCTGTTTTTTTTACCTACAGTCAACGTTCAAGAAATGCAATTGCCTTTATTGCAAGTTTACGGCATATTTTATTAAAAATCCAAATCATCTAGAATGATGCAAGACTAAAACAGAACTTTTTTTATCAACTAACAGAAATGAAATGCCCATTTTCAGAATTCTAAATAAAACAATTTATCAGACATACATGTACATGTATGCTTACTAGTATCATTTATTGTGCATGAAGTATTGGAATCATTAACATCATCGTGTCCTTAACCGTGCTGTTTTCGGTGTTCGCATGCCATATAACTCGTTGGATGAAAAAAATAATAAAATAGCAATAAATGGGAATTTCTTCGATAAAAAAAGGTACAAGAAACATCGGCTCTTCATTTTTATTTCTTCATCCCTTTTAAATAAATTTCATGTAATGCCTTATGTATTTTTTGTATTTTAGTGGTGGGTGTGCTAAAACAAGTTCATAATGGCCGAAAATTACTTTCAGAGTTGAAGTTGTATAAAATAAAGTTTCTTCTTTAGCTAGAAAGCTCGCATGCTGAAAATAAAAATTACTATTTCGACGGAAGAAATATTGTTAACTCGAGACATAGCTGAATATGAGAAATTTTTTTCTCCCATGAAATGTGTGTCAAACGCGAAAAATCTTAACTGGTGGGAAATCTCTCGCGGAAATTTAATCAACGCCCGTTGTTTTAAAAGTCGCGTGCACATTTAACCAACTGCTTAGATTGGGAGAAAATCTTTTCATACATATATTTTGTCAGTGATTACCGCGAACCCATGCTATGAAACGTTTAAGAAATTGTTTAAGTTTCTACGGGAAGCCACCGATATTGTGCATGAAGAAATTGTCCATAAAAGGAAACACTGATTACGGTTTTACATCTGATCATTAAAGTATGTAATGATATCATCATATTCTGTATAATTTTGTAATTTTATTGTGATAATTTTCTTTTGGAAGGAAGTATCCCTATTATACGTTGAAAATGGATCGGCTTCAGACTTCGTTGTTGAATAGTGCACAACAGCGGAAATCATATAACTGACGCTAGCCAAAATGCATATATGCTATATGCTATACGCGTCAACAATATTCATAAATAAAAATGGAGTTTTGGCATGCCATAAGACCGTTTTTACCAACCATTTCTTTTGAAATGGATGTACCAAGTCAGGACCATTGATCGACAACTTTTCTGGTGGTTTCCACCTGATTTGTCTTTTTGTCTCATGGACTTCGGCTCTTGGAAACTCTGTTCGGTAATTTTGTTATTACCCCAATAAACAATAAAAGGATATGGAATAAATATATACCATTAGTAATTTGTTTTGTGAGTATGAAATTCTCAGCTTGTATTGCATCGAATGCGAAGCACGAGATGCATTACGAGCTGAGAAATCCATCCGAGCAAGACAAATTACTAATAGTATTTTTATCGCTAATTTTGTTATTAATATGTACCAGATTTATGTTTCTTTTCTATTGAAATATTGTTTTAGGTTAAACATGTAATTTTTGTTAAATGTAACGCTTTTTTGATAGGATTATTTTTTTCACGAAACGTCACGCGACGTCGTATTAATACGCTGTTGCTAACGTTCCATAGAGATTGACGATAATATGTTCATATCAGCACAGTGCAGGGATAATAGAATTATCGTCGCTCCGGAACAATTGAAAATCAAGCAAATTAGCGATAAATTCAAATATAAGACAAAACATCTACCAACACATGGTAAAGCCATGCCATTTAACAACACTTTGATTTGAAATCACCATGAGGCCTTTGTCAACAATATTGTTTGCTTAGAGTATCTACTTGTTTCGTGTGATATGTTGGCTTGTTTATGTATTCTTGTATATGAAGAATTCATTATGCTAAACTCCTCACGGGAAGGGATCTTGGTGGAAGCTGTTTACTGAGGGTACATAACTTACTTTGTCAGTTGGTAATGGGTCTGGAGCTGGCATGTCAGTTAACTGCTAGTAGTCGTCTATGTCCGTATATTTAGTTCTTTTAGTTTAATTTTTCACAATTGACTCAGTCCTGTTGCTAACTGAATTTTACTGTTGTTACTATTGTTTTTTTTTATTTATCACATTGGCTAGGGGGAAGGTTTTGGCCCAATAAAACTAGTTTAACCCCGCCGCAGCAGGTTTGCGCCTGTCCTAAGTCAGGAAATTTATTTAGCCTTTGTGTGTCTTGTCTTTTTTCTAGTTAGTTCACTTTATGTCTATGGGAGTCTAGGATGATGTTTATTTCGCTGAACTTGATTACTCTTTATTTAGGAGCCAACTCCGACCTGCCGATGGGTGTGGGGTTTCCTCACCGTTCATTGAAGATCTTATGGTGGCTTTGAGTTGTTATTACTCCCCTTTGGGTCGTTGTCTCTTTGACACATTCCCCGTTTCCCTCCTTTTTCCTATTGTATTAAATGACTATCATTGTTGCTTTTTGTTATTCGGTTTGTTATCTGTGTTACATCTTTAGTATGATTTTGCATTATATGCTCACCATTTAAATACTTGTTCTATATATGACAGTTCTGTTATATGTGTACATTATTTTTTAGGAAGTGATGAAATCGCTGATCCGTACAGGTTAACTCAATCCACAATTGACGCAGGATCGGCGATGTCAAAACTGCCTTATTTTGAGATGAATAAAAATCTATGGGTAAATATATACCCGGGATCACCCCATACTGGTAAAGAATGGGCACTACGGTTCTGGACTGGACTAAAAACTTTATTACCATCTCCTGGAAATCAGAAGATGCCTGAGGAAACAAAAATGAATTACGTGTACACTGGAAACGGCACTAACCATAGATGCGCTACAAGTTTACCTATGTTTGTCTTTCTCTTTGTTATGTTGTTTGAACTATAAAGCTTGCATATAAACAAAAAACTTAAAATTTGTCTTTTTTCATATGTTCTGAATTTTGGTGTGTTTTAACCTGTATTGATGAGATATACTTTTTCAAAATGTTTATTTCTTTAACTGAATGTTTTACATTTTTTGTATTTTGTTGGATTAACACTTGTGTATTAGTATTTAATGTGCGATCTTATTATGCTATTTTCCAAAATAATTGAATAACTGTAAGTTCTACAGATGAAAATTTCGACAACTTATATCTAATGATATGTGAAGTTCCTTATATTGCGTCTTAAATCCCAAAGTTAATCAACAAACCTGACACACTGCTATATTATACCTCATTTTGAAAGAATGAAGAAACCCTTTAGTTTTTATTAGTCGTAGAGGGAAACATGGTGTAGATGCCCAGATTTTGAAGTCAAAGGTCAAATTTTAAAATTGAATTTAATCGTAGTTTTCGTTTTGAAGTATATCTCAAAAGGTTTTTAATTATTGCTACTATTATCATTGTTTATGCTTCCTAGGAGCCTGTACAGCTCACATAGAACTATAATTTAGAACAATTTTGCAATTAAAACAAAGTCATTGTCTGAAATTGTTTTTGAAGTAAGTGAGAATCGAACCGTCAGTCTAAAATAATTACCCAAGGACAATGACATCTGAAACACAAAGACATCAAGTACGGTACAGCGAAGAAAAACAGAATCACACATGAAATTGAACAACACGGAAATACTTTAAAGGCATGGGTGATATCATTTTAAATATTGAAGAAAACATATACTAGTATGACGATAGGAAAAGAATTACATGTACCTTTATATATGTATTAATCAACAAACTACAACCTTAGAAATAAAACGTAGTGTTTAATATGTTGAATATTTTTGCAATTTAAATTTGAACTCTATCTCAAAATATAAGACAAAGCGTATAAAATAACAAAATACCGAAGTTATTGTTAATTTATTATCTGCATATGAGCATTTCAACAACTTATGTCTCATCAGTGCAGATCAAACCAAAACATTTGGAAGTCAATAAACAGAAAAAAAACGCGAAAAGCTGATAGAGATCAAATAAACAAAAATAATATGAATAGAAAAGCCAAAATTCAGCTAAAGATAGAGCTATGCACGAGGGAGATACCCATTAGTTTAAACAAAATTTTGTAAAATTTAGATATCAGAAATATTAGACATTAAAAGGGTACAACTTTGACTTTGAAGATACATGTAGTCCTTTACATGCTGATTTGTTTTTTCAATTTCAGCTTAATTTCTAACTCAAATCTTTCTAAAATATAAGAAAACATGTATATCAATTGCAGATACATCGCAAGAAAAGGACAATAACCGTTTCTGAAATACTAGTATTATATGATTTATATTTGATTTTAAAAAAGACAAAAGCTTCCAATGAAATTGTCAAAAACTTCAACGATGCTGATAGAGATAGTCCATGACATGCAAAACATTTTTGCAATATAATCTTACTATCAACTCCAAATGGTTTTTGAAATAAAATCGTCCAATCCCCAGTCCACCTCTTACAACCATTAACAATAAAGTTGATTTCTTTGATACCAAATACACTAATTCACATAAACTACAAAACAAGTTTTCCCATTCTTAAATAAATTGCAAAATTTGTATTTCAAAAAGATGTGTATTTAAGTTTGATTTCATTTGCAACTAAGGAAAAAATATGAAACCATATTGAGTAGACATTTGGGATTTGAGAAATTTTGATAAAAGAAGACAAACTAAGGATTCAGGGGGAACTGATTTTGAATGATTGGTTGATTGATAAGTTAGAGTTTTACGTCAACTGAGCAATATTCCAACAATATCAGGACGAGAACAAGCTAATCGATTCAGAAAAAAAGGTAAAAGAAGAAACAAATAAAGTACAAGAGTTTTAATTGGAAGTGGAAAAGTGGAGAAATGGGTAGGGTAGAAGCTTAGCTATCTACACCACCTCGTAAGGCTGCTCTACCTAGAAAAGTATTGAAGGGATCTTAATACAGCATGGAGTGTGGCGTTTCTCCATGCGGTTTGTCTACAATGGTTCGCTGACAGGCTTTCCGCATTATGACCCTACTACTCGCATAGACAGGGCATTCCCCTATCCACCATCTTGGGATGCAGCTGTAGCTCTGTAAAAAACAAAATACCGAAGTTACTGTAAAAATTTCTGCATATGCGCATTTCGACAACTAATGTCTCATCAGTGCAGATCAAACCAAAGCCAATAACCAAAAGGATCTAAATAGTAAGCCAAAATTCAGCCAAGGACAGGGCTATGGATGAGGGAGATATTCCTTAGATTTAAACAAAATTTTATAAAATTTAGATATTGCAAGTTTCAATAGAGTCGGTTTTCCGGTCAGCACCGAAGTACTGACTACTGGGTTGGTGAATACCCTCGGGGACTAACAGTAAACGGAGCCCTTGAAAACTGATAAAAGTAAAGGGTTGATTTTGAATTAGACAATTGATAGACACAGCACATGGCGCAAACACAAAAACATGTAAAAATGAAAATAAAAAGAACTTTAAGATGCTTTGTTTTGGGTCGTTTTAACCTGGATATGGGATGTTGTCTCCTTGACATTTACCCCATTTCTTTTCTTTTTCATATTTAAGGTAAAAAGAGAATAATGAGAATATTGTTTTCTTTAATTTCTATGAAGTTTCACACTTCCTGAACGATGTGGGAACATTTGTTCTCCTCTCTAGAGAGGAGAACAAGTTTCGTGAAATTTCCCGCCAAATTGATTCGGACTACAATTCTCGGTGTTTTTCGTCGAGTCAGTTTCCACAACTTAATCAGAAAATCTCGTTAAATAAATTTTCAAATGGTTAAAAGCTCGGCAAGCCTCGCTTTCATTCATTTGCAAAATTTATTTAACTCGATGTGAGAAATTTCATAATCAACTAGTTCTCGCTATGGAAACTATTTAACTAACACCTCTAATCATTTCACCATTTTTGCTTCAATTATAATATTTGGAAAAGATAATACTTTAACTATATTACAGATTACTGTTAAAAAACAAAAACAAAAAAACTGCAAACATTCTTTTAAGATAGAGCTTTTAGAATGTAGTATATTAGAACAGATATTATCAAATAAATTATTTACGAATCATTTGCTGGATTCACGCGGACTAAACTGTCGGCCAACCCGGTTTCATTCCTTAAGCAGTTCATCAAGTCTATTGTAAGAAAACTTTCAAATTTTGTCATTTTTATATTTTGTAATGGCAAATTGTTATTCGGACCATCCATTGATTGTGCCTACATCTCATGATTTTATCATACCAAGTTTACTTTTTGCTCAATGAGAGCATCCATTGGTACAAAGTCATGGATGTACCATTGCTCGACATCTACCAAAGAATTCCGCTCGTGCCAGGGGTCGTCTTGAACTTTCTATGAGGTATGAACAAAGCTCATTGTTGAAGGCCTCGTGGTGACTTCAAGATGAAGAACAACAATAAAATCGTTGTCCAATTGCTTTGTGTAACTATGTATTTATAGAGACTTTGTCTCGTGTGCATTTACTCCATATCCCTTCATTGCATATTGGCATGATAAAATAGTGAGAAGAGGGCATTGTAAACACGTGGTCAGCTGAATAGCATTTTGAAATTGCAAAACATAAAACGCCAAATTCTTTACAAAATGATAGTGTATCCATGCGAGAAATTCTCTCAGGAACAAGTACAGCATAACTTAAATGTATAAAGAGCTAGCATACATCTCTATCACGGGGCATCTTTTACGAACTCTACACTGCAGGGGAATGTCGGTTTACTGTATATGCCCGAGGTGTACGCTTCCTTCTTCCTTATATTGTTCACATTTATATACATGACAACACGTTTTCTAAGAAGCTGTTGCCATGATTCTTGTCAGCATTGATGACAATTTTACATAATGCACGTCGTCAAGATTGTCACATAAAGGATATATTCTTAAATTGACACTTTAATGGCTTCCATTGAAAAATATAAATCAAAATAAAATAATACAATGAAAAACCAATAAACTATTACAATCAAATATAAATTACGCAACAATGACATATTTCATTATTGAGAACAAAATGCTGTTTCAAATTTTCCATAATTGCAGTGATGCGATTTTTTTTTCTTTTTGAATAAAAAAAAAACAAAAGTTTCCCAAACAAAGGCGTTTGCCCTACAAATGTCATAATTCGCATTTTAATAATTTAGATGACTGTTCAATCTACTAATATTTGAATATGATTATGTATATAAATGGGAGTTCTATCATGAATTTATATGATTCTCAAACGGATTTATAATATGTACATGACAATAAATACTAAACACAAATGCAGTAAAATTTAGTCATGTGGACCATCAACTACTGTCATTTCAGTGCAGATCATTGTAAGACTAAAAATACTAAATTGATTGAAAACAAAGTACGATATGAATGGATGGTATTACATTTTGGAAAGAACGATTCTGTTCGCAAATAATGTCCACAATTGCCAACAGTTGCTTCGGTATTCGTTTGCCAATGTATTGAAAGCAAAATGTCACGTGTTTCCAATACAGGTTGATGTGATGGATCTTTTAACCAAAAAAATTCATGTCAAATACAACGAAATATTCAGCAACAATATGCTCTAGTCCTGTATCAGGTAAGTGTACATTATCAAGAAATTTCGAAGGGTACTAAATCAGCATAAGATAGTCCAAGTTAAAAATGACAAACTCAAAGATTTGAACAACACTTTGTATACGACTTCTTGTCCTTACAGTTAATGTCGGTGCTGAAAATTAAATACTTTTTTGATGAAGAATATGGGTACATATCAATAATCACCGAGGGAACAAACATATAGATAGCATACTTTTCCTCTCAAAGTACACCTGCCTTTGAAAAACTTTTAATTTTCTGACAACTGAAAATTGGTTCTGCTAGTAATGTACTTTTTTTTCAAAATATAAATGGTATTGCGTTTTGTTTTCGTATTGTCCATGATTTTTCTAGTAAGCTAGGTAATGTTTAGGTGAAGTTTAATGTTCAAGTATCAACAGCTGAGACTATAAATATTAATATAAACCAGGGCAAAACAGTATCAAATATTACATAAAATAGAAATTTGTTTATACTTAACAACCTGTTTTTAACATTATCAGATTTTTCAACGGGACAGCACTAACCAAGCTACCTAAAACCGTTTGCCGAGCACTCGGCTTATTAGGGGTGATGTTTGTGGAATCCATGTGATAAACGGCATTAAGAAATGGTTCTCATCGATTAAACACTAACGTTTTATACTGTTGTCCTTACAGTGGAAGAGGAGATATTGTACGCCATAAACTGGTTTCATACACTTTTTCTTTTGATGTCTGTTCCAAGTCAGGATATTTTTTCAGGTAGTTCATCGCCTGCTTTGTTTTCCTTACCATTTCGATTTTGGCTTTTGACAATTATGTTCCATAATTGTGTTTTTACCCTCCTATTCTGTGAAAAAACATTGAAGATGATTGAAATAATATAATATAGGTTAAGTTAAGTCCAATGTTTGAGGCTGTGCGCGCAGACAAGTATTCCAACTAGTCATAAATACTCGACTGCACCCGGGTTAACCCGCGATCGCAAACTCGGTGGTCATCGCTGACCCGGTTGTAAACAAATAAAATAAACAACAGGTGTGCTACGAAAAAGGTGACTTATATTAACTGTGTTATATTTTTTAAGGTAAATATGATGTATTTGCATTTAAATGCTAACAAGCAATAGAGAGTAGAAATAACACAGAGATGTATTCATTCTACAACAAGGGAGAAATCTACTCTTTAAACTGATATTCCACAAAATTCTCAAACATTTTCTTCAATTACCACAGTTTTATGCAAATATACGGCCAAAACTGGACAAAATAACCCCAACCATTTCTGTGTCATTCATTCTAGAAACTATAGAGAAAATATTGGGGCACAAATATATTTAAAGGGAGAGAAAACATGGTTTTTTCATGTCGATTGCGACGATTAAAGGTGGTCTTTAACACGGTTGAAGTTATCGCTTACCCCGGTTTTCAACTAGAAAATGTAATCGTTAACTCGGTTATATTGTCTTAACACAAAAACAATATTTGAATAGACTTTTAAGTGAATGCTATCCAATTAGTTTTCATCAGCTTGTATGAAGTATAACAGCAAACTACTTATAGTGAACTCTCAGTAAATCACTAAAGCCTTGCAGATTTAGACACCAAATTTTACTCAAATATGATACTTATTGGCTTGACAGGATAGTCAGTCTTTTAGCGAAACATTAACTTAAACTATTTCCAATTTATACTTTTAAGATACTGCAGATTTAATCCTAAAAAAATAAAAAATAAAAAATATACATTTTGTGTGTATCACATTAAACATACTTTTTTCAAATAGTAACAACATGATTGGGCCCTTTACCCCTCACAAGTTTAGTTATTCGTACAAGAAACCGTTTCCGTACAATATACGCATGATCAGAAGCAAGTGAAGCAGTTCAGTTACACGTCGATTAAATGTCAGTGTCAAAAGGAAAAACTGTAATTTCTTTTTATCTGAAATTACAAATATCTAGTATACCTTTATATTAAAATTAGAAACTTGCGATGAACAAATAAAGGGATATGGAGTAAATGTACATGGAACAAAACTCAAAAAATACATGGTAAGATTAAGCAAATAGAACAACGCATTTATTATTGTTCTTCTCTTCATCTTGCAATATCTGAATTTCTTTAAAAAAAATGTTAAAATAAGAGAGTATCTACCTCACGAAAGGCTCCCCTCTAAGCCGATTTTGGCATTTCGTTCAGATGCTATTGGTTATTTGTCACATAACAAACAACTTCTCACAAAAAAATAATAACTCCGTGTGCTTACAGTGGTGTGAAAAGTAGTATTCTACACCATTTCCATTTTTTCAACGACAAATCTTGCATAGCAACCTTAACCACAGCACTGAAAAGCAAATGGACATTATTTCTTATTAAGTACTTTGTAGTAAAACAACGGCAGTAGAATACCGAAGGAACAAGGGAAGCGATGACTACAAAAATCGAAGTCCAAAGACATGGCAGAAACGGTAACAGATAAAAAAAAAAAAAAAAAAAAAAAAAAAAACACATAACAAATAAACATAGTAAATAATGACATTTCAGCAGAATGGATCTCAAAATGATGCTTTCATCAGGGAAGATGCCTTTCAAGAAAAGGTTCAGGAGCAGAACCAGGAAGCCATCAAATGAAAAAACTCGCCCAACGGGGTAATTTTCAAGATCTGGGATAGGGAACAGGTGGTTGGGAAGTTTAGGAAAAGCAGGAAACGAAATGAGATAGCGAAAATCTCTTGGGGGTAGGAACCCTGGATTGGGATTTTTTTGGTCAAACAATTAATCGAAAGGCCTGTGTTGAAGGGGACAACGCATACCTCGTAGATCTAGCTCTTTTATACAATAATAGCACTGACATTAACATGTTTCTTAAATATTAAGCATAACAGCACATATTAGAATATCCGAAGACAATGGTAGTTTGAAAGTCAAAAATGCATTCTAATCATTACAATAATGACGCAATTGGATATTAAAATTCTAATTCAATTAAAGACTCGTATATTTGTATTAGTTTTGTCTTGTGTCATAGACACAGACATAGATTTTATAAGAGATCGTATAATTGCCATTCCATTTTGACCAATCAAATCTTCTGCTTTATAAAAGTAACTTTTGATTTGTAGTGTTCGTATGTTTGGTATATGTATCGCGCCTTTTTATCCGGCTTCGGGTTTTCTTTTTTTTCACCATGTTTTTGCATTTTGATCTGTTACCAATTATTCTTGGTTACTTTGTATTTTAGTTCCGTTATTCAATTCTGGCATAAAGAAAAGTTGTCTCGCACATTCTTATCCCCTTCCAACCAAATTTTAGCCGTCCTGTCTAAAGATTTTTGTTCTATTTTATTTTTTTATTTTTATACATGACATGTATACAGAATTTACATCATTATAAGGTAGTTTTGCAATTGGGCGGATTTGTATTTCAATTGGGTGGAAATAGTTTTCAATTGGGCAGAAAATAATTTGCAACTGGGCGGATTTTATTATTTTTTTTCAAGTAGGCGGATTACGTGTGATATGCCTGTAAATATATAAAATGAAGCGATTGTTTAAAAATGAAATGCACTTAGCAAGATCATTGTGATTTTATCCATGTCGAGTTTCATATGATTTTTTCAAGTAATTTGATATTTTTACGTATTTTTCTTCAGAATTGAAGTTAAAAAAATATCAAATGAAGGGGATATATCTTTACTATATCTAACATACGCAATTTATATTTGTCAGTGTCTGTCATTGTTATGCTGCAAAACAATGCCAGAAACAGACAAATATAACATTGCGTATGAACGTATACCGCCCCTTTCTAATACTTAACTAAGTGATCACATGTATAGGGTGAACTTCATTCAGATATTCTTAGATTGGGGTCATACAAAAAAATCTTGAGAGCGCCAGGGACAATAAAAAAGTGGCAAAAGGCATGTAGATAATTGGACGAAACTCTGAAACAGCGACCAAAAGATAAAATGTTTTTGATAATCATTTCTTTCTTTAAATTTGCTTTGCTTTAATTCCTGTTTTATTGGTAAAACCTGTCCGCCCAATTGCAAAACTTAAAAACGCCCAATTGAAAATACTGGAAATTCGAAAATCCGCCCAATTGAAATGCGTCCCATTATAAGAGGTAAAAGATAAATGGAAAATGACCACTTGTCCTTAATTTCTCAAAATAAACAATGAAACAGTGTTAAGTAAATGCACATGAGTCCAAATTACTATAAATGCAATGGAACAACGCTATAATTGTTGTCCATCTTGAAGCCACCATGAGCCCTCAACAGTGAGCATAGTAAATTCAAGACGGTTCCTGGTACCTCTTTTAGCGGAATTCATTTCTGGATGAAGAACAACTTGAAAAGGCTGGATGAGAATATGATAATTTTGTTATTATGGCTTTACAAACGTTGAATAGTTTTTCAGTCATACCAGTTTATAAATGCGAATGATATTACAAGTAGAACAAGCGTTGTTCCACTGCCTAGTATTTCCATGTATTTGTAGGAACTTTGTCTCATTTGTATATACTCCATATCCCTTCATTGTTAATGTCGCCTAAAGGCAACCAGTTATACCCCTCTCATTGAACCTTGAATAAATATTTTAACTTAATTTAAATGTGTGTTGACACAATACGGCTGTGGATACAGTGCATACAAATGTGGGCACAATTCAAGTATGGTCACAATGATAAAATCCTGTAGAAATAATTTCTTTGACGAAATGTTCCTATCATGTATAAAAAATCAAAGTTATTGGCAAACAGAACTTATATGAGTTTCAAGCTTATAAAGGGGAGATACTGTACAAATCATCATACCGAAGCTTTAGGCCATATATCAATCATTTCTACGTACATAAGCGGAAAAATCCTAGACGAGAAAATTTCAATATAATGAAAATGAAAACAAAATCAAATTTATCGGAAAACAGGAAGTAGATGAGTGACGCACATGAAAATGGGAGACATGAGTAGTATATATAAGAAAAATGTGTAGGTTTTACTCACATTTGTTTTTTTTCTCCAACACTTCTCCAGAAGTATATAACAAAAAAAAAATCCTACACGTTTTGCTCACGTTTTTTTTCTCCGACACTTCAGACTCTTCTTTAAGCACTCCAGAAGTAAAATGTGTAGGTTTTGCTCACGTTTTTTTTCTCCAACACTTAAGACAGCACTCCAGAAGTATATAACAAAAAAAAATGTGTAGGTTTTGCTCACATTTTTTTCTCCAACACTTAAGACTCTGTTTTAAACACTCCTACCTAAAACAACACCATGGTTTTTATTTACCTCATTAACAGCAGCAGAAAGCGGTACAAGAAAATAAAAAAAAATCTGTAGGTTATAAAAATGACGACGATTCCAAGATATTTCCCGGAAAAGTCTGATACGAACAATTTTAAAACAATACAAGGAGTAAAAAATATGCCAAGTGATTTTTTCCGTTTACTCATTGTTGGGCCGAGTGGATCTGGTAAAACAAATTTGCTAATGCACCTTTTATTTAAACCCTTATTGTATTACGATAAAATTATTCTTTACGCAAAAAATTTGGAGCAGCATTACTACAAGGAACTTATTCAAAGATTCGAGAAAATAGCAGAAAAACTAGAAGTGGATATAGAAGACTTGGTGCAACTATCTAATGATAAAGTTGAAGACATCGACGAACTATCAGATTCTGATGACAAACAAAAAATCGTAATTTTTGACGACTATATTTGTTCACAACAAGACCAATCTTCTATTGTGAAATACTTTATAAGTGGAAGGCACAAGAAAATGAGTGTAATTTATTTGAGCCAGTCCTATTTTCGGATACCCAAAGACTGTCGTCTGAATTGTAATTTCTACGTAGTGTATAATTTTCCGAGTAAAAAGGAGAGAGAACTTATATCTTCAGAACTTCAGGTCTAAAAAAATACGCTAATTGAAATAACCAAAAATAAATATTCTTTTCTGTATCTTAACTTGCCAGACAAAAAATATTTCATTGGTTTGATCATGAAATACAAAATACGTTTTCTTTACTTATTAAAATCTATTTTACAAATTACTTTAATGACAAAAATATTTTATATACAAAATACGTTTTCTTAACTTATTAAAATCTATTTTACAAATTATTTTTAATGACAAAATACGTTTTCTTAACTTATTAAAATCTATTTAATCTCCTTTTTGTACCCCTAATAGGTAATCGATACGCCGCAGTGAAACTGCGATAAAAATCAATACGATGTCAACCTGTTGCCAAGTCCATTTCATAACTACAACGTACATCGTTAGCTAAACAACGATTTTGAACAAGCCGAAATTACCAGAGGAAAAAATAATAACAATGGATAGTTACAATACGAACAGTGATATAAAAACAGCAACCGGGAAGAAATTCTAGACTAATAACGCCAAGGAAAGATATGTGCGCAGGTTATTCAGACCATGCTGGACTAAACTTTTCTCGGAGTTAACTTGTGGAGGAATTTGTGCGTGTTCTTTCAGGGATTTAATAAAGATGTATTATTTTTCTGCTTTGTCAATTGTTGTATGACAAATTTACCGTATACGTCATGGATAAGTTTGAACGACGCGATGTATATATTAAAATCCGAATGAGATGAATGAAATAAACTGGCATTCTGCCAACCCCGCGCTCCAGCTAGAGCGCGAAAGATCAATAATCAATTAACGGACATGTTTTACCTGACTAAATAAACATCAACAGTGATAGAACTGGCATTCTGCCAACCCGGCGCTCCAGCTTGAGCGCGAAAGATCAATGTTGTTCGACATAGCAGATAAACCTCTAACGTCATGGATTTATGTGGACTGTTGTAGACGGCAGCTTTCTATAGGAAAAGATTTATTCTTCTCAAAGAAAATTCTTCCCTTGTATTCGTTTTTGTCTCTTAAAGTTTCTGAGATGAAGAATACTGAAATGATCAATACTCCGTTCTTTGGAAGTCCTCTTTAGATGTACCTTTTTCATGGAAAACTCTCTTGTGTTGTTTACTTCTTTGCTCTCCAACATTTTCTGGAATTCTTCTTGCGTTAACTTGGTCTTATTTAGTCCCTTACCTTTCGTCTTAACACTAATTACATTGTCTGTATCGATTGTAATGGTCATATACAACTTGGGTGCAATATAAACCGCCTTGATTATCTTTGCAATCTTTTTGTAGTCGTTAGCCAGATCACCCAAGTTATTTCCATTATAATTAGGTATTAGTTTTGCTTGTTCACCGGGCACGTGAAGGCGATCGGTGTCAGTATAATAAAAATCAGAATCTATTTCGGACTTCGGGTTCAAGGTCGTCATATGGTCGTACATGATCTTGTGGCTATAAGCCAGAACAAAAGCACCAAAATGTGACGGCTTACTGATCTTATCAACCGAGTCAATCTCGGACCTCAAGTTACCGGACACATACCAAGTATTTGAAACTAGTTCCAGATCGGTGACCATATATTTGTGGTGGAACTCCCAATATTCATTATTGTCCCTTATAGTCTGAGTGTGATTGAATATCGGTCTTTGGATCATCTTCCCGTATAACCCATTCATCAGTAGCTTTGCTAGTGTATACTAAACACTTCCTTTTTGACTAGTTTTCTTGGAACTTTTGTATATAATCATAAAACACCTTACTAGTCTTCTCCCAATAATATCCCTCGATAATCTCGACTTTATAGCCGTATTTAATCATTTGGTCTATATCGACTGAAGTATACCAACCCTCCGAGTCCTCCAAATCCCACTTAGTTGCCCCTTTTTCGTCCTTTCTTGCTACTACTGGATGAAGCAGTTTCTTATTTGCAATATACCGAACTT
This sequence comes from Modiolus philippinarum, assembly GCA_002080025.1. NCBI lineage: Eukaryota > Metazoa > Mollusca > Bivalvia > Mytilida > Modiolidae > Modiolus > Modiolus philippinarum. Next base: position 3,131 of record MJUU01065514.1, on the reverse strand, counting down.
TATATATCCCCATTTTACCCTTCATCTCGTTGCCACTAGTATATTTTCGTTGCCCCACCGGATATTCATGCAGCATACTAGTGGGATAAAGGGAGACGACGTCCACATTCAACAGAAAATCGGTCACATTATCGTACTTTATTTTTTCTTTTAGTACTTTCTCATACTGATCAGATACAAACTCAGTCTTGCTCTTATAGCACTGCCCACCATAAATACTCTTCCTGATATTTTTCGCCACCTCTGTCGAATCAGACAAGTCAACCATAACTCCTTTTGGTATATAATCTCTCCAAATATCAAACCCCAGAGAACTAGTCGAAATAAAATTAGTAATATCCCTACCAAAATCTTTGTAACACTGGTTATTTAACTTGCCGAACAACTCTTGTAGACCAAGTACGTCGGACTGGAGGTACAAAAGGCACTCCTTTCTCATTTCATCCCCCATATCTTCCCATCTACAAGCCTTACTGTGGTCAAATTCTCCCTTTTGTACTTTACACCCAAAATCGGACAGTGCCTGACTCAAAGAACTACCTATGTGTTTCATCAGATCGAAACATCGGAGTGTACCTTTTTGTTACCCAATTATACTCCCATTATTCATAATAAATTTTTCCGGAGCTAACCCCATTTTATTCATACTCTTAATCAAGAAGTAGTGATCGAAGTTACTCCCGTTATAAGCAATAATAACGAGCTCATTAGTTTTACTGCCTGCGGCACTCATCACATATCGTACAAAATTGTCGACGCAATCATCACCAGCGTAGTAACAGAAAACTCCGTCTTTTCCCACAAATCCTAGGATGTACGGGGTATGAACCTCGTGACCGTCGACAATTTTTGTATAAGTCTCTATATCGTAGTGAATTACGTCGGGTTTAGCCCTTTATTCTTCATTGTCCTCCGGATCAAATACCTACCCGTTTTCTGTATTACTGCCTGATAATAACCAGATGTGTTATCGTTGCACTTGTGCCTTTTCTTATATCGAATACCGCAACGAGAGCAAACAACCGAGCAAGTATGCTTTTCCCCAAAATACGTATCGCCACAAGATAAACACCCCTTCTTTTCTTGCTTGATAATAAGACTGTAATGACCCCTGGCTAGTTCTATGTTGGTGAGGTGCTCTTTGTTATGGTGCTGTTTTGTCTCTTCACAGAATAAACCGACAGGTATCTGGTACCTTTTTCTTATGTCCCACGCTACTGGGAACGGGATCGGCGTTTTAGGGGCCAAACCATATCTCCTTCGTATCTCATCACAGAAAGTGATTGTAGGATTAAAATCTGGTTTTATTTTTTGCAAGCACCGGAACAAACAGTTATTATTGGTCGATAATGGGCGTTTCCTTTTAACCCCATCTACTATCGTCTCCGAATAATCCCTATTCCAGCATCCACCACTGGGTGGTCTCACCACTTTTATTTTAATTCCTATGATTTCGTGTACATAATCCTCATTTGGAGGCAGAGAAAGGTTTACGTACTGTTGATAAAGTGCGACAAAATCACCAAACTCCCTTATAAGAAACGAGTTCATACTCTTGGTGGTATTATATTTGTAACTTGGTGTGCTACCAGTATAGACAAATTTTACTAGTACAGTACTTGTAGGGTAAAACATAACCATTTTATGGTGTATGGTGTATGGTGTAATGGTGTATGGTTCAATGGTGCATGGTGTATGGTTCAATGGTTCATGGTGTATGGTGTAATGGTGTATGGTGTTGCAACGTGAACCATACACCATACACCATGAACCATACAACATACACTATGAACCATACACCATACACTATGAACCATACACCATGCACCATAACCCATACTCTGTACTCGGTAACTCTGGACCATACACCAGACACACGATCGAGCGACACGATGTGAACGAGAGACAATGAACTGCATGGTGCCTCGGGACTGGCGCAATCGAAGTTAATATAAAATACATTTTCAAAAATATGTTAACCCTATAAAGCAATGATAAAGAAAATTAATCGTGCTTTTTATGTGCCAGCAGCTTGCTATTTTCTACAACCATGAAATAATAATCATTAGCCAAAAGAAACGCATAAAACATGTAGTGACGAAAAGCGCATATCTTTTTATTTTTTAACTAAAACCGAAGATGTGAATATAAAACCGAAAAACATATCTTTTTAATTTGCATTTTAACGTATTTTTGAATTTTCCGCCGAACGCCGATGGACACTCAATTATTATGTTCGTGAAGATCGCGCTGGTTCATGACACATATTTTTCAATAAATTTTGCCATAACTTGACAAAAGTAATATTTTTTTCAACAATTTTACAATCCCAAAAACTTGCGAGAAAATATTATGATATGACGTATTCATGTCCAAATACTCACAGTGCGCAAAATGATATTTTCCCATTGGCATAATGTTCCCTAAAACATGCAAGATATTACAAACACTCATATTTAGTCTGATTTGCTGCAAATGTCAACTAAAAGTCAAAATTGGCACACATTTGTCTAAACCATGCAACACATATGGTGTATGCATAGTATATGCCATTTTATCAGAATACTATCTAGCTGCTGTGACTCTAATGTGGTACAAATTTCCTGAACAGATGCAACAATAAGGCTATCAAAAGTATGAGATATGGTGTAAATGCCATCTAATACTCAAATTTAGGACAAATTTACTGAAAATATGCAACAATATATATAGAGATGACATGCAATATGGTGTAAATGCAATCTAGTACTCAAATTTGGTGCAAATATAATGAAAACATGCAACAATAGGGATACTGATAGGATGCGATATGGTGTAAATGCAATCTAGTACTCTAATTTGGTACAAATTTACTGGAAATATGCAACAATAGGGATATCGATAGTATGCAATATGATATAAATTCCATCTAGTACTCAAATTTGGTACAAATATACTGAAAACATGCAACAATAGGGATATCGATAGTATGTGATATGGTGTAAATGCCAAATAGTACTCAAATTTGGTACAAATTTACTGAAAATATGCAACAATAGGGATATTGATATTATGCGAAATGATGTAAATTCCCTCTTATACATAAATTTGGTACAAATATACTGAAAAAATGCAACAATAGGGATATCGAT
>MJUU01065508.1:2917-29736 GCA_002080025.1 Modiolus philippinarum | reverse complement strand
AAGCATCCAGGGGTCACCGCACGGCCTCCAACACAGCGAGGAACCCCACACCATACAGCAAGCCCCAAATGGCCCCAAAAGGGTAAAAAAGTGGATAAATAAATGGAAACAAACCACATCCAACAACCCAAGCATCAAGAAGCTAAAATTTCATAAGAAGACACGGACAAGTCAATCACCAACACATTCCCGACCTGGGACAGGCGCAAAAACCGCGGCGGGGTCAAACTCGTTTTTCTGGACCCAAACCCTCCCCCCACGTGTACGGGCGTTTTCCTGGACCCAAACCCTCCCCCCACGCAATGTCCAGCTAATTCCAAAATTCATTGAATTGACTGAACTTTTTGCCATGCCGATATGCACGTCTTCAGTTCAAGCAAAATCATTATTTCCTTCCTATTTATGTGTTGACTTTTGTGGTAAATTATAAATTATACCATAGTCGATCGGCAACCTCACTCGACTTCGTCTCGTGAGTTTATGAAATTTCTATAACATATTTCATTTTCTATCTGTAATGTTCCTACTTTGTATGCTCTTTCACGGTATTCAATTTGTCGTGTTTTAATTTCTAGAAATTTTATGCTATAAAATAAAAATAAAAATAGATGTTTGAAGTTAGAATTGATTGTGATCCATTCATTTGTTTAAATTGGACTTTTATGTTTTGTATTGCGTGAAATTACTGTTTTTCAGATTTGTTGTGGCGGAACAAACGCGTATGATTGAATGGATTATGACAACAGGTGGTGCAAATGGGTGTATGACAGCTTCAAATCAACGAGCAAACTCATATATGACGCAACCAAATGACATTTTACTAAGCAGTTGCGATGTTAAAGACCTTTCTATTCGTTGTTTACTTGAAAAACATAGGAGAAGTAGTCATAACAGAGAAATAAATATATGATTCTATATTATGAGGGTCCTCATGGGGGTCCTAGGAATCAAATAATCATTAAATTTTTGCCTTGGTAATCAAATAATCATTAAATTTTTACCTTGGTAATCAATAAATTGTTGGCTTAGTAATAAAAAAAATATATAAAAACGCAAGCTAATAATCAAATAATCATTAAATAAATGCTCTCGTAATCAAATAATCATTAAAAAAATAACCTGCTCATAAGGTAATCAAGAAACCCATGACAGGCCTCTATTATATAGAGGGTGTCAATTCGGTTTAAGAGGGAAGCTGGATATCACGAGAGATCGTAACAAAAAGTGCACGTGAAAACGTAAAGAGGGGGGTCGTCTAAGTTAAATACAATCTTATAAAAATTAGATCTACTATTATATTGTTCCTTCAACTCGCTGCATGCGGATAGATCTAACAACATCCCATTCTACTTTCTGTTCTGATGACCTTTCAAATCAACCAATCAGATTGCAGCTTCCAGGATTTTTGGAAGCATTGGACTAAGAATAAAACCTCAGGATTTCGAAAAGGCAATCAGAACAGAAAATAGAATGGGATGTTGTAGATCGATGGGGGGCGGCCCTATAGTCCGAAGGTCCTATATTTCGAAGATCCGATAGTCCGAAAGTCCGATAGTCCGAAGGCCCAATAGTCCAAAGGTCGGTAGTCCGAAGGTCCGATATTCCGGTGGTTTACATAGTCCGAAAAGGTCACATATCGTTAAAAAAAAATCGCTCAACCGGTGAAAAAAATTATTGGAGATGTTGAAGAAGACTTGTAGAGAAGTTGGACTCTGATGTGGATTATGGTGGAAATTAATGTTATGTAAAATTGATGAATACTGATTTGTTATTATNCAAGAGCCCCCCATTCAAGTTGAAAATAGAATGCAAAACGACAGCTCTGGCAAATATTAGCAGATTTTAGCATAGTTTTTGCAGTCATGTGGTATGCGATGTTTGTTCGTCCTTCTCTAGTAAATGCTCCGAAACTTTTGATTGAAACAGCTTTCTCGCTGAATCAACTGGATCAGTAATACAACAAATTGGTCACAACAGTCCTCGGATGGTCCCTTTGTCACTATCTGTTGTCAGTGATAGTCAATAATTTTGAAACCTGTTGTTCGGGATTGCCAAAAGCTGGAAATAAAATGAGGATTAATGAAAAGCAAGATTTCATACGCAAGAAATCAAATGTTGTATATTTTATAAGCGTCGAAATTCTTAAGTTTTGTAAAGGTGTTTTTAGATCACAAGTATTTTAATGCGAATTTCCAGCAATAAAATTGAAAATTTCAAATTTCTTCCTCAAAATCTCCGAAGTCTCAAAAGATCGTAAATCAGTATTTGTCATGAATATTCATAGTCATTTTAGCTAGCTACATTTCAAAGCACAAAAGACAAATATATAATTAAATATTAATGTAATTTATTTGTAAGTGAACGCATTAGCTTCTTCTGTCTTCAAGTTGTTTACAAATCTGCAAACGGAATAGCCACTGTAGATGGGATAGCTGGTAATAGGGTGTGAGATTATTATCATAGTAGAAACAACGTATGCGACCATGAAAAGTCATAATTACATTGTACTATAATAAACAGTATTGATTTTATTACAATGATAATTGAGGCTGTTATCACTATTTGATTTTTAGCTCACCTGGCTATGCCAGGGTGAGCTTTTGCCATCACTTGGCGTCCGTCGTCCGTCCGTCCGTCGTTAACTTTTCATTCAAAGATCTTCTCCTCTGAAACCACTGGGCTAATTGGAACCAAATTGGCCACAATAGTCCTTGGGTGGTCCACTTTAAAATTTATGTCTGCCAGGTCCGTACCTCATCCAAGATAGCCACCAGCGGGGAACATAGTTTTAACATTGGACCCTATGTAAAACGCATTCAAAGATCTTCCTCTCAGAAACCACTAGTCCAAATTGAACCAAACTTAGCCACAATGGTCCTTAGATGGTACCTTACAAAACAGGTATCCGACAGGTCCGTACTCATCCAAGAATGCCGCCAGTCGGGAACATAGTTTTAACATTGGACCGTACTATAAAAGGTATCCGGCAGATCCGTACCTCATCCAAGATGGCTGTCAGCGGGGAACATAGTTTTAATATTAGACACTATGGAAAACACATTTAAATATCTTCTTCTCAGAAAATACCAGTCCAATTAGAACCAAACTTAGTCAAAATGATCCTTGGATGATACCTTTCAAAAAACGGTATTCGACAGGCCCATGCCTTATCCAAGATGACCGTCAGCGGGGAATATGGTTTAAATTGGACACTATGGAAAATAAATTCAAAGATCTGCCCAGAAACTACTAGTCAAGTGCAATTATAGAGCCAAACTTTGTTACAATTGTGGTTAGATGGTCCTGTCCAAAAAAGGTCCTTATGTCCTTACAATACAAGGTGGCGGCCAGTAGGGTACACCTATGGTTAAATGTGAAACAAATTTAAGCCTAAAATGATTTAAGGATGGTCACTCCTCAAATTCATTATATCAAGGATTTAAAATTAATATTTATATTTATTAGAATAAGTCTCGTACAGCATTTTAAGCAAAAAATATCAATAGGTCAGAGTTGTCTTTTTTTGAGATTTAATGGCCTGAAATTTTGGCGGGAAACTGAACTTCTCTAGACTTTTCATTCAACTTGCATTAAGGCAATCAACCTTTAAAATGTAATGAAGGAATATCAAGATTTTCATCAAATTTTGTCCAAAGTCTTTGGAAGATGTATACAATCATATCTTGAAAAGAAAAATTGGGGATTGTGTGCAAAATTTTCTTATAATAATGCATCATGATGGATATAATACGAGAATTCCGAAAGTCAGAGACAGTTTCAAAAACTTGAGGAGTTACCATCCTTAATCACAAAAATAGCTGCAATAGTTTTATTGTTTATACAGAAATATTCTTTTTAATACCAGAACTTGTATTATATATATATATATCAAATAGTTCTAATTATGTACATCAACACACATCTTAGGGAGTGTCTATAATTTAAAGATAGATATAATAAAAGTGAAAATTTTAAAAAGGGAGATAATTAAACTAAGGGAGTTTAAGGGAGATAAACTGGAGTTTTCGTGTATGTATCGTGTACGTTTTTGTCACATGTACATTCACTCCATATCCTTTCATTTTTCCTATTAATTATCTTTTCAAGCACTCCTTGACCCATCTTTCAAAATTACGTTTTGTTCCCCCATTTTTCTTTTCTAGATTATGGTCATGGAGTTAGTAGTCTACCTGTATGGGTTTTATTCGTATGTTTATTATACTATAGGGAAACGGGACAGGGAAAGGGGGGGGTTTGGTACCCATAAACCAGTTTAACCCTACCGCTGGCTTTTGCTAGTGCCGGTACCAAGTCCGGCTATCCCGAGTTCCTATCGTTGTTTACGTTTGTCTTTTGTATTTTTATTATGGTTTTTTTTTCTCGTGCAGTTCCTTTTTACTTTGTGGCATGTGGCTATGTTTTTCGGCCATTGTAGGTGTTTCCTGTTATCTTTTTTATTCTATATTATAATTACATCATTTTCGTAGGACAATCTTTTCCACTTTTCTCTTTTAAGGGGTCTCTGAATACGTTGATTTCAGCAAGATATATTACTTTGAATATAAAACCCTTGTCCAAAAGTTTTTTGAATTGTTGTCTGATATAGGTTGGGGAGCTCTTAGCTGCCATGGAAACCAGACAAGAAAACTGAAATTTTAGAAAAAAAAGTATACCGCTACATATCTTATTTACAGTTTCAGCAATATGTATAAACTAGATTATAAGGGGAACCCCTGCCCAAATTTTTTTGAATGGTGGTCTGATATGGGTTATAATGGATGATGGTGTTTTCAGTTGCCATTGACACCAAACAAGAAAACTGAAATTTTAGGGAAAAAAAAAACTTTCTGCTAAATTTTAAATTCCAATCCAAGGTTGCTTGTAATGGAAATGTAAAGATTTAATCTAGGTCCCTTTTCCCAACAATCGGGGTCTTGAAATATGTGAAAAGGGGAAAATTCACTCCATCACCCGCTTCAAACTTAATTGCAGAGATACCATGGTGTTTCATTGAAGAATAAACATTAAAATGTACATACTAGCGATGTTATTAACAGACAACAAACTGAACAAGACCTTCTTGATGGCAAGAGTATTTTATTTTATTCAAAGAACATCATATACACAAAGAAAATGAAAATTTCTTCATGCCTACCCGTTTTCGACAAATATCGTCCACCATCTTGTTTTGTCCAATCCTACACACGTATACGACAGTGAACTGAAATCGAAGGGATCGCGTTAAGTCTTAAAGTTATCTCCCGCCTACCCCTCCATCACCAATAATCTTGTCTGCTCTTCTCCTCTTAGCGCATTAAAGCTATGAATTTAAAACCTATAACAAATTGTTGAAGCCTGAGATGTTCTTTTGTGATTAAATAAAAACACTACCGTCTGCGGGGAAAATAGTTTTACATTGATTTTGATAATATCTGAAATCAACGAAACTTTAAAGGAATGTTGTATGGCATAATAAATGCTCAAATTTTAGATCCGACGACAAAATATGATCACAAGAATGGACTCTATGAAAAAACAAACATCTATGTCATCATCTGTTCTCAATCTATTTGAAGCAAATTCAATCAAAATGTACAGCAATAAAACGGGAAAATGCCTTTACAATAATTGCTCAGTTCGTCCCGATTCCTTCAATTGTCCAAAAAATAATAATAATAATAATAATAATAATTATAATAATAATAGAATAAAAAATAAATAAATACATAGATGAAAAAGAAAAAAAAACTTTCACGGTATTGAACGTTTTCTGGGAAATATATCAAAATATTGTAATTTTTCATAATTACTAAATTTTTGTCCCTTTATACATTGTATATCTTTTGAAACATGTCTTTCATTGAATTATCTCAAATTTATTTATGTTCTTGTGTTACAGAATTATGTTGTCTTACTTTTAGCTCACACGACCACACCCCTATTAAGCTGAGTTCTCGGCGAACAGTTGAGGCAAGGAGATCTCGCTTAATTTAGCCCGGTCAAGAAAAATGTAAACAAATTTCTTAAGTAACATTGGATAACGTTTTGTCCCGGTTCATGATAATGTTTACATTACCTTTACCTGAACATTACCCAGCCAAATAGGTGTGGACCAAAAAAGTCAGTGTGAGCTATTGCCATTACTTGGCGTCATTCGTGCGTCCGTCCGTTAGCCTTTTTTAGCTCACCTGGTCCAAAAGGCCATGTGAGCTTTTGCCATCACTATGCGTCCGTCGTCCATCGTCCGTTTGTCTGTCTGTCCGTCAACAATTTCAAAAATCTTCTCCTCTGAAACCGCTGGCCAAATGTAACCAAACTTGATTTGAATCATCACCAGGGTATGGCTTATAAAAATTGTGTTCGATTAGTCGGCTGGTCAAACAACATGGCCGCCATTGCTAAAAATAGAACATAGGGGTAAATTGCAGTTTTTGGCTAATAAGTCAAAAACCATTACAGATATCAAAAATCTGACAGGTGGTGAAAATGATCAGCATGATGAGATCTACCCGACGTGCAATTTTGAAGAAAATCTGAAAACCCATCTCCGAGTAATAGCCCTTTTTTCGTAAAATTTTCAAAATTGTTGCATTTTTTATTTTTTATTTCAAAAAGTGTAACAGATAGTGTGGAGGTCAAGTTTAAATTGCAACAATGTTCAGCATATCAAGATCTACCCACCCTGAAATTTTAAAGAAAATCCATAAACCCTTGTAGGAGTTATTGCCCTTTTTTCACCGAATTTTAAAAATTTTCTTATTTTTTGTCTTTTATTTCCTAAACTATAGAAGATGAAGGTTAAGAGTAAATTAATGAAATGTTTGCCATGCTGTGGCGACTTCGAAACTGATGTTGAAAATTGTTCCTTGACCGCCATTTTCAAAATGGCCGCCAAAAAGGCGGGAAAATTCAACATTGTCCGATTTCAATGACATTTGGTTTCCAAATAGGTCTTGATGTCGCAACTTCAAAACTGATGTTAGAAATTGTTCGTTGACCGCCATTTTTAAAATGGCCACCAAAAAGGCGGGAAAATTCAACATTGTCCGATTTCAATCAAATTTGATTTCCAAATTGATGTTGCGACTTAAAAACCGATGTTGAAAATAGTTTGTTGACAGCCATTTACAAAATGACGTCTCCACTTCAAAACTGGTGTCGAAAGTGGTCCTTAGCAAGAATGTTTTTGTCAAAAAAGCCCAACAAATAAATATAGTAAAACATGATCAGATTTTAAAAACAGTTCAAGATATTGGAGGTGTTCGAGCTACGAAAGTTTGAGAAACTGAAGATCAACTGTTTAACTTACAATGTTACCTTGATTGTGGCAACTGAAAGCCAGGTGAGCGATACAGGCTCTTGGGAGCCTCTGGTTTTTACATTACCATCAACTCCTCTGAAACCACTCAGCAAAATCGACCAAACTGCATAGGAATGGTGTATGGAAGGTACTTTACAACGTTTGCTCATTTCGTTGGAACTAGGAACTTGGTTTTACAATGGACCCTTTTTGAAGAACATCATTTTCATAAATTTCCCTGAAATCACTGAGGCAATTTTTTTAGGAATGATGTATTGAAGGTCTTTTACGAAAACTACTCATTTCTTTCCGATTTGACATAAACACATGGCCGCAAATGCAGAACATAGTTTAACATTGGACCCTATAGGATCTCCTCTCAAACCATTGGAGAGAATTCAACCAAACTTTACAAGAATGTTGTATAATAAGCCCTTCACAATTATTGCCAATGACGTTTTGGTACCACAAAAAACATGAGCGCTAGCACTGAACTTAGTTTAATATTGGGTTCTATGGGAAAACATGTTTCCATCATTTGCTCTGAATCTATTGAAGCAAATTTGATTAAACTGTACTGTAATGGCATAGTGAAGAGCTTTTACAGAAATATTGCTCATGATGTTCGATTCGACATAAAACATGACCTCTAGACCGGAACGTAGGTTAACATTGGATCCTATGGGAAAAACATCTGCATTTAATCAACTCCTCTGAAACTAATGAAACAAATTTAAATGATCTGTACTGGAATGATGCCAGCGCAAAATATATAAAAAAAACTTTGTATTAAGGTATTAAGCATTTTGTCATGTGAGCGATACACGCTAAGTTTCTGAGCCTCTAGTTTTTACATTTGCATTCAACTGTCATTTATTGTGATATTCTGAGAGTTTTTAATGTTTTTGTAAACCTTTCATACTTTTCAGGCTTATAAGATATCTGCAAAAAGAATTATTTTTATTATTGTTGTGGATATATCATTATTGATTTTTTTTTCTTTTTTTAAATTTTTAGTTAAATAATTTTATACATGCTATATTTAAGCCAGACTCAGGGTATAGTCTCAATTATCAGAGAAAACATACCAGATTGTCCTGTTTCGACTGTAATTTTGAGCTAAATCAGTATATTGTCTTCATGTAGAATTTTAGTTTCTTGATATTCGGATGTTTGATGCGGTTTGTTTCCATTGATTTATTCACTTTTTTTACCTTTTTTGGGCCATTTAGGGCTTGGTATGTGGTGTGAGGTGCCTCACTGTGTTGAAGACCGTACGGTGACCCCTAGATGCTTCGTTTTGGGTCGTTTTAACCTAGAGATGGGATGTTGTCTCCTTGACATTGACCCCATTTCCTTTCTTTTTCAAATATATATGTCTTTTTGGAGAAAAAAAATTATCGGTTATGATGCATGTCGCATACTGACTTTCATTTAATAAAAAGGAAAAAATGGGCCTCTTTAAGACATTTTTGAGATTTTCAGACAGTTGGCAAAATTATACAACCTCTTAATTCATCTTATTTCACATCTTTCGTGGAAATATATCAAGACTATATTGTAAGTATTGGCCTCTTGTTTATATATATATATACACACTACAGCTGTGAATCACAATATTTTAATGTGAGTTTTTTTTTCAGTATTTTTGTGAACATTCCTTATTTTTTAAAGAATTATAAGGTTATATGTGGTAAAAGTTTGAAAGCTGGTAAAACATTTGTTGCTCATATTATTATACCCCCCGCAAACAAAGTTTGGGGGGTATATAGGAATCACCCTGTTTGTCTGTCCGTCCGTCTGTCTGTCTGTCCGTCTGTCCGTCTGTCCACACTTCTCGTAAGCGCAACTCCTCTTAAACCACTTGAAGGATTTTGATGAAACTTTACACAAAGGAAGAACACTATATGGAGATGTGCATGAAGGAATATAATTATTTTCCGAAACCAGGAAGGGGAGATAATTTGACTTTGATTTTTCGTTGATTCCCTATTTATGGGTTACCTCGTAAGCGCAACTCTTCTTAAACCACTTGAAGGATTTTGATGAAACTTTACACAAAAGAAGGACACTATATGGAGATGTGCATGAAGGAATATAATTATTTTCCGAAACCAGAAAGGGGAGATAATTTGACTTTTAATTTTCTTAGATTCCTTATGTATGGGTTACCTCATAAGCGCAACTCCTCTTAAACCACTGGAAGGATTTTGATGAAACTTTACACAAAGGAAGGACACTATATGGAGATGTGCATGAAGGAATATAATTATTGTCCGAAACCAGGAAGGGGAGATAATTTGACTTTGACTTTTCGTTGATTGTCTGTTTAGGGTTACCTTGTAAGCGCAACTCCTCTTAAACGACTGGAAGGATTTTGATGAAACTTTACACAAAGGAAGTACACTATATGGAGATGTGCATGAAGGAATATAATTATTGTCNAGTCAAGTTTAACCAATTTCATGAATTTGACAAAAGATTCTTGATAGGAAATGTTAGCGATAACAAAATAAAGTCTCAAATCTACCAGGTGATTGTCGTTTTTACAGCCTGAAACCTCATTTCCAGTGGTTTCGCCCAAGAACTATGTAGGACATTCAGGCAGACACTTTACAATTTTTTACCGGTCCTTCTGCCGAAATGCTGGTTTTGTCCATCAGACTGACGCATTTCGTGAAGACTGCCATAGTACAATATTCCTGCTTTGCACATTATAGCTACAGTTCATTTATCCATTACTTCAATACTTGCCTCATTTTCATTTGTTGGCAGTATACAAAAATAATCAGATATAAGTTTTTGATGAAAATTAATAGAAATACACATGAACATGATTTTATGCTATAGAACATTAACATTTTTTGTAAATGATAACAGTCTGTGCCAAAAACTTTTTCATTCACTAGCCCTAAGGGGCTAGTAAGGTCCCGTGTTGTACTAGCCCGAACTCAATTTCACTAGCCCTTATAGAAGATTCTTTGTTAATAAGTTACAATTTTAACTAGCCCATCGGGCTAGTGACTTCAAATTTTTACTAGCCCGAGACTGATTTTACTAGTCTCGGGCGTAGGGCTAGTGGCTAAAGGCACAGACTGTGATAACCATTATCCACGGAGTAAATCTTTAATTAAGGATGACTGATACCTGAAACATATCGAAATAATATTACATTATTAAATGATAAGTTTTGGAAATTGATTCTTGTTTATAACTATGCATTCAACTATTGTTTTATAGTTTTATCTCTTGTATGTTGGCTAAACAAGAGTTGTCAGAAGACAACATAGCTCGCCGGGGATTCCAGTAACTTCAATGCACAATAAATTCAAAAGTAATAAAAAGCTTTCTTCACAAGAAAGTTACATATCAAATTTAAACACCCTATCACTTAACAAAAAAATTGCCCTCAGGGCAAGGTCAAGGTCAAAATGTCTACAAATATGCTACCATTAGAAAGCTCTCATCAAAAGAACGTCACATACCAAATATGAACACCCTACCAGTAAGCAACTTAATTCTAGAAGTGAAGTTAAAGTTTTAAAAAAATTGCCCTCAGGGCAAGGTCAAGGTCAAAATGTTTACAAATATGGTACATTGTACCTTTAGAAAGCTCTCCTCATAAGGAAGTTACATACCAAATATGAACTCCCTACCACTAAAAGCCTACCTTCTAGAGGCAAGGTTAAAGTTTTTTTAAAAATTGCCCCAAGGGCAAGGTCAAGGTCAAAATGTCTACAAGTATGGTACCAAAAGAAAGCTTTCATCACAAGGATGCCACATACCAAATATCAACATCCTAGTTCTTCAGGTCTCCATTGCTGATGCCGACGCCGGGGTGATGACAATAGCTCTCCGGACATTCGTCCCGGTGAGCTAAAAAACAATATGTGTTTGTGAAACACTACATATGCCCCTAGTTTCTAAAGTAAAATAGATGAAAATACCCAATTTTACCCCTTTTTTACCTCTGTGACCTTTACCTTTGACCTAATTTTTCTGCATATTTATGTTCCTCTTGACAAGACCTATATACTTGCCAAGTATTAAAAGTCTATCTTACATAGTTCAAAAGTTATAGCCAAGGTTAAAGTTTCAGATGCACAGACAAACAGACAGACAGACAGACCCGATAAAAACAATATGCATAGCTCAAAATTGTTTATTACCATAAAAACACCCAATTCACCCGATTTATTCTAAAACAGATGAAGCCCCTTTGGGCCTCTTGTTTATTGAAATGGTTTTAATTGTTAGATGTATTTGTTTTAACATGGTATAAGAAACCTAGAGAAAAATACTGCATCAAGATCAAACAATAAATTAATAAAAAATTCATTTTCCCGTTTGTTCCCTTTTGGGCCTCTCGTTTCTCAAAAACGGTAAATGCTACATGTACCTCAAATCTGTCGCCATACTACAGTTGCGCAATTTTAATAGCAATAGCATTAAAACAAACCCTGTCTCAATGGGATAAACAATATTAAAGGATTCTACAGTAAAATACTGTAAACATATTAATTTTCGCGGTTTATGAACCATCGACATATTTGCAGATATAAATTTTCATGGTTTTTAATGTTAAAGAGGCTTATTCTATGCATAAAGGTATTTTCACCAGTATTATTTTTTGCGTTCAAGAGCCAACCGCGAAAATAGCGAAAATGAATACATTTACAGTATGTGAAAACAGCCAATTTCACCCCTTTTTAACCTCTTGTGACCTTGACCTGACCTAATTTTTTTTTACATACTTCTGTTCCTCTTGACTAGATCTATACACCTGCCAAGTATGAAAAGTCTACCTTACATAGTTCAAAAGTTATAGCTAAGGTTAAAGTTTCAGATGCACAGACAAACAGACCGGACAAAAAACAATATGCCCCCCCCCCCCCCCCCCCCCCCCCCGATTCTCGATCTATTGATATATCTTTATCTTAAGTTGAATCTGTGAAAAGTAATACAAAATATGTAAATTGTGGAATGGTTTTGTGTTTTTCCTTTGAAGTAAAATGTACTATACATGTATATAAGATACAGTTGGATTTAGGAAAGGGGAGGAGCTTAAATGAATGTCACAAATGTACAATAACTGACTGTAACTCCAGTTATTGTACGCCTCTGTATCTCCAGTTATTGTACACTTTTGGAGGTCAGAATATATTTTTAAAGAAAATAATTTCCGAAAACAAAACATTTTATTAAACAAGAGTGGACCCTAAAAGATGTCTCGCCCGTCCCTGCTTGTCACTAAAACAGTCATGTACTACTCAAGAGCAACCTACAAGCCAAATATTATTACCATACCACTTACAGTTATTAAGAAAATATTCTAATAAAACACTCAATTTTGTTCACTAGACCATGAAAATGAGGTCAAGGACAAAAGCCATATGACAGACTGACATGTACTAACCAAGACCAAGCTATATACCAAATATCATTNCCCCCCCCCAAGACCAGAAGTAACGATTTAACAACAATGCTGTATTTATATCCTTTATGAATAAGTTTGTTCAACGAATTAATAAGTTTGGAAGGACAATTTTTGAATTTATGTGCTTTAAAAATGATATTGCCATAGAAGTTTGGATGTATTGAACGTTTTCTGGGAAATATATCAAAATATTGTAATTTTTTATAATTACTATTTTTTTGTCCCTTTATACATTGTATATATTTTGAAACATGTCTTTCATTGAAATATCTCAAATTTATTTACATTATGTTCTTGTCTTACAGAATTATGTTGTCTTACTTTGAGCTTACACGACCACACCCCTATTAAGCTGAGTTCTCGGTGAACAGTTGAGGCAAGGAGAGTTCGCGTAATTTAGCCCGGTCGAGAAAAATGTAAACAAATTTCTTAATTTAGGTAACATTGGATAACGTTTTGTCCCGGTTCATGATAATGTTTACATTACCTTTACCTGAACATTACCCAGCTAAATAGGGGTGGACCAAAAAAGTCAGCGTGAGCTATTGCCATTACTTGGCGTCATTCGTGCGTCCGTCCGTTAGCCTTTTTTAGCTCACGTGGTCTAAAAGGCCATGTGAGCTTTTGCCATCACTATGCGTCCGTCGTCCGTCTGTCTGTCTGTCCGTCAACAATTTCAAAAATCTTCTCCTCTGAAACCGCTGGGCCAAATGTAACCAAACTTGACTTGAATCATCATTAGGGTATGGCTTCTCAGAATTGTGTTCGATTTGTCGGCTGGTCAAACAACATGGCCGCCATTGCTAAAAATAGAACATAGGGGTAAATTGGAGTTTTGCTAATAAGTCAAAAACCATTACAGATATTAAAAATCTGACAGGTGGTGAAAATTATCACCATGATGAGATCTACCCGACGTGCAATTTTGAAGAAAATCTGAAACCCATCTCGGAGTAATAGCCCTTTTTTCGTAAAATTTTCAAAATTTTTGCATTTTTTATTTTTTATTTTCAAAAAGTGTAACAGAAAGAGGTCAAGTTTAAATTGCAAAAATGTTCAACATATCAAGAGCTACCCACCCTGAAATTTTTAAGAAAATCCATAAACCCTTGTAGGAGTTATTGCCCTTTTTTTCACCGATTTTTAAAAATTTTCTTATTTTTTTGTCTTTTATTTCCTAAACTATAGAAGATGAAGGTTAAGTGTAAATTAATGAAATGTTTGCCATGCTGTGGCGACTTCGAAACTGATGTTGAAAATTGTTCCTTGACCGCCATTTTCAAAATGGCCGCCAAAAAGGCGGGAAAATTCAACATTGTCCGATTTCAATGAGATTTGGTTTCCAAATAGATATTGATATTGCGACTTCAAAACCGGTGTTTAAAATTGTTTGTTGACCGCCATTTTCAAAATGGCCGCCAAGAAAATTCAACATTGTCCGATTTCAATGACATTTGGTTTCCAAATTGATGTTGCCACTTCAAACCGATGTTGAAAATAGTTTGTTGACAGCCATTTACAAAATGACGTCTCCACTTCAAAACTGGTGTCGAAAGTGGTCCTTAGCAAGAATTTTTTTTGTCAAAAAAGCCCAACAAATAAATATAGTAAAACATGATCAGATTTTAAAAACAGTTCAAGATATTGCAGGTGTTCGAGCTACGAAAGTTTGAGAAACTGAAGATCAACTGTATATTTTACAATGTTACCTTGATTGTGGCAACTGAAAGCCAGGTGAGCGATACAGGCTCCTGGGAGCCTCTGGTTTTTACATTACCATCAACTCCTCTGAAACCACTTAGCAAAATCGACCAAACTCCATAGGAATGGTGTATGGAAGGTACTTTACAACGCTTGCTCATTTCGTTGGAACTAGGAACTTGGTTTAACAATTGACCCTTTTGGAAGAACATCATTTTCATAAATTTCCCTGAAATCACTGAGGCAAAATTTATAGGAATGATGTATTGAAGGTCTTTTACGAAAACTACTCATTTCTTTCCGATTCGACAAAACACATGGCCGCAAATGCAGAACATAGTTTAACATTCGATCCTGTAGGATCTCCTCTCAAACCCTTGGAGAGAATTCAACCAAACTTTACATGAATGTTGTATAATAAGCCCTTCACAATTATTTAACTTTATTGCATAATTATACCCTTAAGGGTTAAATCAATACAAAAGCGAACACATACATGATATATACAACATATAATATTACAATATACAGAAAATTGTAACGATAACTCTCTGACCGGTGTGGACCCTATATCAATTCCACAGATTGTTTTAAAAAGGTACAAACTATTATTGCCAATGACGTTTTGATACAACAAAAAAAAAAAAACATGAGCGCTAGCACTGAACTTAGTTTAATATTGGGTTCTATGGGAAAACATGTTTCCATCATTTGCTCTGAAACTATCGAAGCAAATTTGATTAAACTGTACTGTAATGGCATAGTGAAGGTCTTTTACAGAAATATTGCTCATGATGTTCGATTCGACATAAAACATGGCCTCCAGACCGGAACGTAGGTTAACATTGGAACCCAAGGGATAAAACATCATTTAATCAACTCCTCTGAAACTAATGAAACACATTTAAATGAACTGTACTGGAATGATGCCAGCGCAAAATATATATAAAAAAACTTTGTATTAAGGTATTAAGCATTTTGTCATGTGAGCGATACACGCTAAGTTTCTGAGCCTCTAGTTTTTACATTTGCATTCACTTGTCATTTATTGTGATATTCTGAGAGTTTTTAATGTTTTTGTAAACCTTTCATACTTTTCAGGCTTATAGGATATCTGCAAAAAGAGTAATTTTTATTATTGTTGTGGATATATCATTATTGATTTTTTCTTTTCTTAAATTTTTAATTAAATAATTTTATACATGCTATATTTAAGCCAGACTCAGGATATAGTCCCAATTGTAAAAGAAAACATACCAGATTGTCCTGTTTTGACTGTAATTTTGAGCTAAATCAGTATATTGTCTTCATGTAGAATTTTAGTTTCTTGATATTCGGATGTTTGATGTGGTTTGTTTCCATTGATTTATTCACTTTTTTAGCTTTTTGGGCCACTTAGGGCTTGCTATGTGGTGTGAGGTGCCTCATTGTGTTGAAGATCGTACGGTGACCCCTAGATGCTTCGTTTTGGGTCGTTTTAACCTAGAGATGGGATGTTGTCTCCTTGACATTGACCCCATTTCCTTTCTTTTTCACATATATATGTCTTTTAAATATTTTTGGAGAAAAAAAATTATCGGTTATGATGCATGTCGCATACTGACTTTCATTTAATAAAAAGAAGAAAATGGGCCTCTTTAAGATATTTTTGAGATTTTCAGACAGTTGGCAAAATTATACAACCTCTTAATTCATCTTATTTCACATCTTTCATGGAAATATATCAAGACTATATTGTAAGTATTGGCCTTTTGTTTATATATATATATATATCTTTATTGCAAAATTACACCCCTAAGGGTCAAAGCAATACAATACAACACAAAACATATACATTATACAATGAGATAGATGACTCTCTGACCGGCGTGGACCCTATATCAATTCAGCAGATTGTTTCAGAAAGGTACATACTACCGGTAAAAGGGCTGAGTTTGGATTCAGAATGAAACTAATTTTTTGAAACTGATTGAAATTTTTAAAATTTGGGAAGTTTTGGTGTATATACACACTACAGCTGTGAATCACAATATTTTAATGTGAGTTTTTTTTCAGTATTTTTGTGAACATTCCTTATTTTTTAAAGAATTATAAGGTTATATGTGGTAAAAGTTTGAAAGCTGGTAAAACATTTGTTGCTCATATTATTATTATAGTAAAAGTACATGTACATGTAGTTGTTTCTTTGTTGAATTACATTGTACTATAAGTTAACATTTTTATCCTTTTTAATGTTATGATTTTTTTCAGTTGATTAATATGTAAAAGTAAATTAAGATACCATATCTAAACTTGACCGATAATAGTACTGTCCCAATTATTTGTCAAAACCCAGAGTATAAAACAGTGTTCTTGTGTTTTTTTTTAATATCTAGGAATTTTATCCTATATGCATTTTACAGAAATATTTGTGTTTGGAAATTTAGTCTTACTATGATAGTCTTATCAACAAAATACTCTTTTCTATATAGGAATGGAGTCCATGTCAAATTGATTTCTGAGTTGTACATTCAGATTGTACAAAATAAACCCACACTTAGTGTCTGAAATCTGAACTTAGGAGGTTTGTGGACATACTGGTGCATTTTATTTAAATTTCAGACTGTTGTTTCACTACATTACCATTTCTAAAGAAGTTTAAGGACATTCTAGTGCATTTTGTTTAAATTTCAGACTGTTGTTTCACTATATTACCATTGCTACAGAAGTTTATAGATATTCAGGTGCATTTTATTTAAATTTCAGACTTTTGTTTCAATATAGACGTTCATGGACATTCTTGTGCATTTTATTTAAATTTCAGAATGTTTTTTTACTACATTACCATTGCTACAGAAGTTTATGGACATTCATGTGAGCTTTGTTTAAATTTTTGGCTGTTGTTTAACTACATTACATTTTGGTGCACATTGCTTAAAATGTTGTTTCCTTAAATTACATGTTGTTTTCATTACATGTTATTACCATTGTTACAGAAGTTTATGGACATTCTGGTGCATTTTGTTTAAATTTCAGACTGTTGTTTCACTATATTACCATTTCTAAAGAAGTTTAAGGACATTCTAGTGCATTTTGTTTAAATTTCAGACTGTTGTTTCACTACATTACCATTGCTACAGTAGTTTATGGATATTCAGGTGCATTTTATTTAAATTTCAGACTGTTTTTTCACTACATTATCATTGCTACAGAGGTATATGGACATTCTGGGGCATTTTGTTTCAATTTCAGACTGTTGTTTCACTACAGAAGTTTATGGACATTCTGGTGCATTCTGTTGCATTTTATTCAAATTTCAGACTGTTGTTTCACTACATTACCATTGCTACAGACGTTTATGGACATATTGGTGCATTTTATTAAAATTTCAGACTGTTGTTTCACTACTTTGCCATTACTACAGACGTTTATGGACATTCTGGTGCATTTTATTTAAACAGTCTGTTGTTTCATTTCATTTCCATTACTACAGAAGTTTATGGACATTCTGGTGCATTTTATTAAAATTTCAGACTGTTGTTTCACTACATTACCATTACTACAGACGTTTATGGACATTCTGGGGCATTTTGTTTTAATTTCAGACTGTTGTTTCTCTACATTACATTCTGGGGCATTTTGACTAAATTTTAGTGTGTTTTTTTATTACATTTCCATAGCTAATTTTAATTGTTACATACTCTAAATGTATGTTATGAAAAAGAAATGAAATTGGGGAAATGTCAAGGAGACAACATCCCATATCCAGGTTAAAACGATCAAAAACAAAGCATCTAGGGGTCACCGTACGGTCTTCAACACAGTGAGGAACTTCACACCATATAGCAAGCCTTAAATGGCCCCAAAAAGGTAAAAAAGTGAATAAATCAATGGAAACAAACCAAATCCAATAACCCAAAGATCAAGAAACTAAAATTTTATAAGAAGACATGGACAAGCCAATGACCAACATATTCCTGACTTGGGACAGGCGAAAAAATTGCGTTGGGGTTAAACTCGTTTTCTTGGATCCAAACCCTCCCCCTATGTGTGGTGAATGGCTAAAAAATAAATACACAAAAAGACTCACGGTAAAAATCAAACTAGAAGAAAGTCCAACTTATCAAGACGAGTACCCTTACAATGAAGTACATAAAACATGAAGACAATAAACACAGGTACTTTCCAGTTACTGACAGCTAGCTAAGGACATAATTTCCGTTGACTATGATATCAAGCCTTCTTACATATGAAACTTCAGTTGAAATACTTCTAAATAGATTTGGTATAACAACATAATCAATTATGAGAGAAGAACATGATATTGTGCAATGCCAAATATTGCCAATATGAAAAATTGTTAAAATTTAGTTATGGTGTAAAGCATTTAAGAGATGATCAATATTTTTGCGAAAAAAACCCAGAAGTAAAGATTTAACAACAATGCTGTTTTTATATCCTTTATGAATAAGTTTGTTCAACAAATTAATAAGTTTGGAAAGTCAATTTTTGAATTTTTGTGCTATGTAAATGATATTGCGATAGAAGTTTGGATGTGAAATGCCCTAGTATAAGAACCCTGCATGTAGAACCAAATTTTTTTAATAAGTCAATGTATCTA
Organism: Modiolus philippinarum; assembly: GCA_002080025.1. Taxonomy (NCBI): domain Eukaryota; kingdom Metazoa; phylum Mollusca; class Bivalvia; order Mytilida; family Modiolidae; genus Modiolus; species Modiolus philippinarum. The sequence continues at coordinate 10,698 of MJUU01065508.1, read as the reverse complement.
TAATAAAATTAAGAGAATGTTTTTATCAATTTATGATATCTAAACCCTTGATGCAGAAGTTTTTCAGTGAGACAAAGATTTCGGTAGCTGAAGTCAGAAACATCACTACATACTCGTGCATATCGAACAAGTTGTGAAATGTAGACCCAGTAAGAAGGGGCTAACGGAAGATCGCCGTCGAGATGGGGAAAATTGACTATAGGGAAGGAGAAATCATCCCTTTTATCATAAACCTTAGTGTATAACTTTCCTAGATTTATTGATATATCAAGATCAAGAAAAGAAGTATAATCACTGCTGCTATTGGATTTATTTAAATTAAGTTCTTCAGGATAAATTTCATCTGTAAATTTAGAAAATTCATGATTATTTAAAGCCAAAATATCGTCCTAATATCTATATGTATTGTTAAATTTATCCACTAAATGCTGTTTAGAAGGGTCTTTTTGAATTTTTGCAATGAATTGTGACTCGTAGCAATAAGGAAATAAATCTACTATGACAGGTGCGCAGTTGGTACCCACAGGGATACCTATTTTTGCCGATAGACTGTATCACCGAAACGAACAGAAATATTATCAAGAAAAAAATTTAATGCTTTTATCATATCCGGTATATTTGTAATGTTTGTCGTCACTGAAAAACGATTTAAATGTATTGGAACAAATGTACGTACATCCTGATTTTTTGAAGGACCATTTGATCAAATACGAAAATTTCTCTTTGATGAGTGTATGCGGTGATGTATTATAAAGGTTAGAAAATCATAGCTATCGACGGAGGTATATGTTTATGAACAGATCGAAGTCTTTCCAAAACTTTTACCGAATTTTATAACTCCAAAAGTAGTTAATACCACTGTATTCATAACATTTGTTGCTATAGTTAATAACGAGATTTTTTATGGTAGTAAGTGCACTTGTGTGTGCACTGGTCAAGAAAACAGATTACCATTTACTTGATGCCGAAATAAAACGAAATTTGAAAAGATTTTTGTGAAGTTTAGGAAGCCAATACATAATAGGAATGCCTTTATAATTAGAAGTTGCTTTAAGTTCAGCTGTAGCCATCATGTGATCATCAATAATTTGTGTTTTTGTTGACGTGGTAGCTTGAATGTACTAGAATTGGTTACTTCATTCCGAAGCACCTCGATGTTAAATACATTTTTTTCATGGAAAGTCTTATATTTGATGAATGCTAGGGGAATGTTTGAGAATCAGACATTTTGGTCATTTGTTTTCATTGATACTCCACAGGCATTTACAAGATTTATACAATTGTCATTATATTTTGAGAGAGTTTCTCGTTTAATGTAAAGGATTGAAAGATAATTTGCAAAATAGCGTGATTCCTTTTTTTTACTTGGTTCAAATGATGCTAGCAATTATGAAGGGAAATTATTTACAAAATGTATTATGATTTGTGAAATTTTCTCTCAAATATGAAAATTAAGATTTCATGTAAAATGGAAAGATGCATCATTATTCGTTAACATCGTCCCGCCATTCCTCCACATAAAAGAAAATCTAAAACTCACAATTGTAAATGATTTGCAAATATCCCTAGACAAAACTGACGGCGGAGGTATCCCATCTTTGTATCAAAACTAGGATTTACATCCCTGTATCAAACAAGAATATATATGTGACAGGGTGTTTTTAAGGTTCATGATTATATAGTACGTTTATTTTTTTATATGTGTTTATACGATTCCCACCGAATCTATAAAAGCTGCCTGACAAGCTGTCCAAGTACCATTTGTTGAAAGTCTTTCAATGTCGGTTGATGTATTGGACGAACCAGAATCAATAGAGATCATAGGAACCATCAACGTTATAGAGGCTCAGTCACAGGATTCTGTTTTACGTATTTGGAAGGAACATGTCAAGAACAAGACTAAACCAACAAAGAAACAGATACCTAAGACACCACAACATTCTGCAATGCTGAGGAACTTTGACAAGTTACATCTTACAGACGGAGTATTGTTTCCTGATGTCAAGATAAATGGTGATGAAAGAAAACATATTGTTTTGCCAACATCCCTCATTCCGACAGTTCTGGATTCACTCCATAACCAGATGGGACACCCACGCAGAGAAAAAACAGTGTCACCTGTTAGAGATAGGTTTTTCTGGCATGGGTTGAAATAGAGATGTTGAGGAGTTGATACAAAACTGTAAAAGATGCTTACATAGGAAGACTCCAGTTGGTAAGGCACCTTAAGTCAGCGTTCGGACTACTCAACCATTGGAGTAAGTCTGCATGGACTTTTTGTCTTTTTTGAGATTCTATCAAATCTCTAAAGTCCTGTATTCTATCAAGTCTCTAAAGTCCCGTATACTTTCAAATCTCTAATGTCCCGTAAACTATCAAATCTCTAAAGTCCCGTATTCTATCAAATCTCTAAAGTCACGTATTCTATTAAATCTCTGAAATCCCATATTCTATCAAATCTCTAAAGTCACATATTCTATCAAATCTCTAAAGTCCCGCATACTGTCAAATCTATTAAGTTCCGTATTCTATCAAATCTCTAAAGTAACGTATTCAATCAAATCCCGTAAGCCCGTATTATATAAATCAAATCTTAAAAGGCCAGTATTACATCAAATCTCTAAAGTCCGTATTCTACATATCAAATCTCTGAAATCCCGTATTCTATCAAATCTCTAAAGTCCCGTATTCTATCAAATCTCTAAAGCCCCGTATACTATCAAATCTCTAATGTTCCGTAAACTATCAAATCCCTTAATTCCCGTATTCTATCAAATCTCTAAAGTGACGTATTCTATCAAATCTCTGAAATCACCTATTCTATCAAATCTCTAAAGTCCCGTATTCTATCAAATGTCCAAAGTCCCGTATTCTATCAAATCTTTAAAGTTCCGTGTTCTATCAAATCTCTAAGTCACGTATTCTATCAAATCTCTAGAGTCCCGTATACTATCAAATTGGAACGGTCGAAAGGAGGATTTGAGCACTTTTTAGTCAACATGGATCACTTTACGAATACTCAATTGCAGTTCCTACAAGGAATCAGCTAGCAAGAACTACAGCTGAAGCATTGTACAACAACTTTATCCTGCACTATGGATTACCTAAACGAATCTATTCGGACCAAGGCGCAAATTTCCAGAGTAACATCATCAAGGAACTTTGTCGCATCACGGGAATGGAGCAAAGTAGAACAACGCCTTACAATCCCATGGGAAATGGCCAATTCGAGCGCTTCAACCGAACTCTGCTTGGTATGCTTGGCACCCTAAAGCCAGACCAAAAGGCTGACTGGAAGAGTCATGTGGGGAGTGTTGTGCATGCTTACAACTGCACGAAGCATGAAACCACTGGAGTAACGCCATTTTTCCTCATGTTTGGTCGTGAGCTACGCTTACCTGTGGACCTTTGCATTTGGTATTGACATCAACTCCAAGAAGCAGCCTTTGACCAAATATGTAGAGAAGCTTAGAGACCGGTTGAGAAACTCTTATGAACTGGCTAGTGCAGCAGCTCAAGCGTCACAGGAAAAACAGAAGGCAGGATACGACACTAAAGTACGTGGTGCTATTCTTCAAGCTGGTGATAGAGTCCTTGTGAAGATATTGGTACCTGATGGAAAACACAAGCCCGCCGACAAATGGGAGGAAGTTCCATATGTTGTACTGAAACAGCCAAATCCAGATATACCAGTTTACGAAGTACAGCGAGAAACTGGAGATGGTCGTAAGAGGACTCTACACAGGAATCTACTCCTTCCAATTGGACATGTACCGAGTAGACTACAACCTGATAACCCTCCAGTACCTAAACCAAAGAAGAAACAACCACTGACTGTAAAACCCAGACCAGTTCCGAGAACTAGGAAACCTTGACCTGCTATTGATGTCTCCAAAGATGCCGACACCAGTATAGCAGAGTCTGAGGATTCCGAAGTTTACATGTACATGCCCCGGGGAGATATGGAAACCAGCATCCCATCGGATGTGGAATCTGCTTCCATACATAGTGATGATACGCAGATCCAGGACAGTGTTGATGACGATCATACATCTGTTGCTGGATCACAGGAGTCTGATGGTGAGGAGGACGCTCTTCCTCTTGTGGAGGATACAGGAGCATCAGACCCTGGTACTATTGAAGATGCTGTTGCTGAACAAACTGTTTCTGCAGAAGAACATGATCTTGTTGACAGTGATGATGACGAACAACTGCCTCGGAGGTCTGGTAGGACACGATGAGAGCCAGGATACTTGAATGAATATGTTAGATCGCAGGTCGTGCCAAAGTCGCATTGGAAGGAGAGGGCCGGCTATTTGCAGTTAATGATAGGTACTGGGAAGTTAAAAAGCTGATGATGTAACTGTTACCACAGCATTATTACAGCTTATTGCAGGCGGTAAATAACTGTATTTATTCATTTTCTTTATTTACAGGTCATTGTGTCCGTCCTTCTCCCAAGTAAATGACGAGGGCGTCATTTAAGAAGCAGGGGGAGAATGTGACAGGGTGTTTTTAAGGTACATGATTATATAGTACGTTTATTTCTTTATATTTGTTTATACGTGACATTTTAATATTTCTAGTTTGAGAATGAGCGATGTTTGTATTAGTGTTGAGTTTCCCTGCACAGGACCTCTCTTCTATCCGGTTCATCTTTTGACCGCTACTTTTCTACACGTCTTTACTATGTTTCTTCTGATTGGTTTATATTTCCTTAATTCTTGGTTTTGATTGGTCAGACGGTAGATACATGTACCCGCCATGTACGATTTGGCACAAGAGCGGTGAAAATGTCGGGAAATTAGATTGCATTGATTTTGATGTGTTATTCTATATTTGTTAGCCAGGTATGAATCCAGTGGATTTACCTTATTTAGGATACAATGTAAGTTCTATATGTTTACTTCTTGTGTGAAAATGTGAATGAACGAGAGGAGTGAAAGTGTTATATTTTGCAGTCCTCGAAGTAAACATGTCGACCGGACTGGTCACTATCATATTACGCATTTAGCGAATGTGTGATTTTTGTATTTGTAATTATTGTCAATTTATTGTATACAGAATTCGAAACACATGCGCGTTTCTTCAAACGGCCTAAACAAACAATGTGCACGAAACGGGTATTATCTGTCAATCAAACGCACGTCAGTCATATGCAACATACCCGTTCTTAACAAATCGATTAAACAGGGCGTGATATCTGTACGTCAATCAAATACAAACATTTTATTCAGATTCTTTACCTATTTTAGAAAATGGGTATTGTCATTAAGGAAAAAAATGCTTGCCGTGTGTAAAAACTTATATATGGCTATATATTCAAAATGAAGAACAACAATAAAAGCGTTGTTGCTTTGCTTGTTTTTACCATGACTTTGTCTCATGTGCATTTACTCCATATCTTTTCCTTCACCACCGATAAGCATTTCGTTTTTACCAAATCAAAATGGTTTTTATTTACAAATTCACATAAAGTATTTAAGAATTTCATATTTACTATTCTAATACGATCATTCGGATTATTTTAGGACAGTAAATACATTCTGTTTATTATTTCAAAAGAAAAACATATCCGTCCTACTCGATTCACACAATCAATAGGCCGCATTTCAACTGCGCGAATTAGGGGATTAAAATACCTTTCAATTGCGCGAGCAAAGTAGCTTACAACTGTGCGAGTTTTTTTTTACCCGTAATCGTTACGGGAAAATAATTAAATAAACAGCTGCGCCAAGTCGTATGATACGCCCGTCGTCACCCCTTCAAAACTTTAAGTGATTTAGGTAAGGGGTTCTCAATTTAGAAGCACCATTAACTGCCTGGTTGAGATTGATATCTCTTTAACAAATTAATCTGCAAAGTTTGAAGTGAGTTGATCAAAGTACTTATACATGTACATAAAAGTGCGACATGTAAAAAAATGCCTTAAATTTGATAAATATAGTCCTATAACTCTTGCAAGAAAAATCAAAATTTCGCAAAAAAAAAATACACAGATCGTGATGCCATCATACCTAATACCTCTACAAAGTTTGAAATGAATTGGCCAAATGGTGGTCAAGTAAGAGGGCGACATGTAAAAAATTGCCTTAAAATTGACGAATAAAGTCCCATAACTCTTGCAAGAAAAATCCAAATTTCACCAAAAAGTATACAGATCGTGAGGCCATCATCTCCAATACCTCTATAAAGTTTGAAGTGAATTGGCATAAGGGTTGTTGAGTTAGAGCGTGACATGTAAAAAATTGCCTTAAAATTTACGAATAAAGACCCACAACTCTTGTAAGAAAAATCGAAATTTCACGAAAAAGTATACAGACAGTGAGGCCATCATATCCAATACCTCTACAAAGTTTGAAGTGAATTGGCTTTAGGGTTGTCAACTTAGAGCGCGACATGTAAAAAATTGCCTTGAAATTGATGAATCTAGTCCCGTTACTCTTGTAAGAAAAATCGAAATTTCACGAAAGAGTATACAGATCGTGAGGTCATCATACTAAATACCTCTACAAAGTTTAAAGTGAATCGGCTAAACATAATACATAAAACATTTGGATTTTACAAAAAACAAAACAAAACAACAAAACAAAAAAACAAAACAAAAACTAAACAAATAAAAAAAGGAAATAAAAATAAATAACATGACAAAACAGAACAAAAACTTACGACATGCACTATGGATCATAACAGCAGACACAGAAAAATTCAGAAAATCAATCCAGACAAAATGCCTTTTTCTGTTGATTCCTTCAAAAACATCTTGTTTGGCATGTACTTCACTTATCACATTGTATATGCGTGAAAATCTTAAAAGATTACTTCTCTGAAGAAATATATCCATGTTAAAAATCCTTCATTTCTATATATGTATTATAATTTATCCATATGTAAATCTCCTCATTGCACTTTGGAATAGAAAAATGTATTATCCTTTAGTTCAAAATTCTGTTAAAATCTACGCACAACATACTCGGCATAATTCGGTCTACTCGATATGAATGTATTGAAATGTGATTTGACCTGATGTGTATTATAATTTATGATTGAGCAATATCAATATTATGTTTATCTGTTTTTGTTTGACAATTTGCTTGTACTTTAGTGTATCTTTATTTGCCTCGTGTACCAGTGTACACTGTCAGAGAATTTAATAAGATCTTCATTCTTAAAATAAAAAAAATCACCACGGGTACAATTACAAACAGAAATAATATAAAAATAAAGGTACGATTTTTGTTTTATTCAGTTTTATTATTGATTCTTATTGTATCAGTAATTTGGCACATTGGCGGATCCAGAGGAGGTTCCAAAAGTTGCAACCCCATTTTTCTGGATTCTTTTTTTATTTCGTGTAGAATTAAGGCAAACATTCATAAAATTGGTCAAAACATCGACTGAAATCCTTTTTCTTGCACCTCATCGGAATCCTCGATTTCCGAAAGCTGGATCCATAGGTAACAACACATTGCAGCACACATCCTTTTCGTTTTATAGTGTATACGTGAACAATGTTTTTACAGTTTTATATCTATTACTTACTATTTATTTTCATTTAAATTCTTGTTTAAAACAGAATGTATAAATATTGACAAAATAATATCAAATGTGGGCGTAAATAAACAAAAAAAGGGAAAAAAAAGAAAAAACAAACAAACAAACAAAACAAAATACTAGTACAAATTATATATATGTATGCGACATGCAAAGGGTGATCGTATTGCCGTTCTTTCTGTGCAAGAATAAATGCCATTGGTGCATGAATTTGAATAAATATATCT
>MJUU01065501.1:409-11547 GCA_002080025.1 Modiolus philippinarum | reverse complement strand
CCGATAGAATCTTATTCTACCGATATTGATGAATACATCGCAAAAAAGGACCCGAAAGTGAAAAAACAAAAAAGTTTGGATGCCTTGATGAAACGATACAAAGAATCTGGTAAGATTCTAGATACAGATCAGATGAAAGACAAAGTCAAGGAATATCTACAAACACGTTGGGGTGTACATTACAAATCTGATGACAAGGAAAAAGAAGAGGAATCCGAAAGAAAAGAACCAGATATCCGAGTAAGTAATAGCAAGCTTCCGAATATATTTTCATTTTACAAAACGAGTATTGGAGATTCAAAACTGAAAGACAGAGGCAGAGAAAGGAGAATGAGTCGTATAGAAATACGAGATGAAAGTGGACAGTTTGTGCCTATCGGTTCCGTAAATGCCCTGAGGGGTCCTAGAAAAAGTATATTTCCACCAGTAGATAATTTACAACGGAGAAGAAGTACTATCAGACGACCTAGTCAATTACCACAGTTTCCAAGCCAATCATTACGGAAAGGGAGTATATTGCCACCTATCACATAGTTGGGCATTTTTGACTTTACCTGATTTTATGTTCAATTACTTTATTCAATGGGTTGGACATTGTTACTATATATATATATATATATATATATATAACTTTATTCTCATTAACCAAATGCACATGGTACAGAGAGTATTTATACATAAACGTACAATTAAAAGTATATACAAAAGTAAGACAGTGTTTACAACAATCATATCACCCAGGAGAGTCCAATCGAATATTAACTATTCTTATTAGTTTACATAAATTATTCAATACAGTTGGGTTGCTGCTGTTCATTGGTTCGTAGAATTTTAGCACATACTGAAGTGTTTTTGTTTCATATATAAATTCTGCCAACAGACTTAGAATAACTGAAAACAAATACAAAGGTACAATTTTATCATTACATATGTAAATATATGTGGTCAAAACACCTAAAATCTAGTAATCATAAATCTAAAACAATTCTTAGAAGAAAATGTTTTGTATAAGGGAAAATTCTCATCATAAATCCCAGATTGGACTCCTTCAAATTATTTCTGTAGAATATGTCATAACGTGTACTTTCTGTGTTTATCATGTATTTTAAAGCAGCCTTTATCGCGGTGAAACAGGGTTATGTTGATAATTAACGTATCAAAAATACAAAATGTCCTATCATCCATATTTACTCTTTACAGATATTATATTGTTGTATTTATTTTTTTCACACTAACAAGATTGAAAAGAAAACTCCAACGATCCAAACAAATGTGTTGTTATACCATGAATTTGTGCTTTATTTATTCTTACCTTGATAAGTGATTCTGTAACCAGTTGTTTAGTTACACAATGTATATACCGAAAATTAAGAAAATAAATACTTAAATGTTGTAATGCAAAAAACTTATTCCATTTTTATTTGATGTTTTTCTCATTCATTTATATATTATATATTTTGTCTCAAAATTACTTAAATTCCCTTTTAGGTTTATAAAATTTGCAATATTGGTTTGGTTTCGATTTGGCTTTATATGAATTCAATGATTTATAGTTTATTTTTGCTTCCCCTTTTTAATATTTTTTAAGATATATATATTCATTTTCTGGTATCATGCTTTTAGTATCTATTAACTTTGAGATACATTGCACATCAAGCGAGACGAATTTTTTGTGACGAGAAATTTTCTGTCAGATTTCAAATTCATACGGCGTCAGTATGTCAACGTATATTTGTTCCTCAAAACAAAAGTTCCTTTGGAACAAATATTGTTAATAATATTTCTTCCTTTTGAAACAATAGTTATATAACGTTTATTCCGTTAGGAACAAATATTATATTTTTTGTTCCATTGGAACAAATACTCTATAATACTTTTTCGTTTTGGAACAAATATTATGGTGGAACAAATAGCACATGACAAGTAGTCGTTTGACAAAGGTCTTTCGTGGACTGAAAAGCTGCTTTTGATTTTAAATTTCTATCATATGTAAATATAACATTTTTGTGTTGCATATAACATGTAGAAATTTATTACAATGTTTTGTTCATGTTTTTTACATATATGAAAAACAATAAGAGGCTAACTTAATGTGACGGAGGCTTTCTTATTTTTCAAATTTTTCAACTTTCCCGTATTTGCCAAAATCTGTAAAATGGTGGAAAAATCAGCAAAATCTGATCTTGCGCAATGTTTAAACTTTTTATGAACACTAAGTCTTATTGATTTTTAAGTTAAAATTGAAATTCTGTTCTGTTCATTTATTGCTTGATGAGTTCAACTACACCAATATTGTACTTGCAGCTTTAATAAATGCTTTCGGAGCGACTTTAAGTGGGTGTCATGAAGTATACTTTATAGTTTTACAGCTATGATATGTATTTATAAACCAGTGTGAATTCGATGTGAAACGAACAGCAAGTTGCTTTGAGGCCTACCTTTTCCCCTCAGTTTTAGTTCAATTTTAGTTCAATTCAAGTTTCCCCCTCAGTCAGTACTTCGGTGCTGACCCGAAAACCGACTTTAATGAAACATGCAATATCAAAATTTTGCAAAATTTTGTTTAAAACTAAGGAGTATCTCCCTCATGCATAGCTTTCTCCTTAGCTGATTTTTTTTTATTATTAGTTAGATCCTTTTGGCTATTTGTTCTCTATCAGCTTTTACAAGATTTGTGTTTAATGGGCCTTAAAATGTTTTTGTTTGATCTGTACTGATGAGACATAAGTTGTCGAAATGCGCATATGCAGAAAATAAATTAACAGTTACTTCGGTATTTTTTTTTATTTATTACCACTGGGCCAATGCCACTGCTGGTGGACTGTTAGTCCCAGAGGGTATTCAACAACCCAGTAGTCAGTACTTCGGTGCTGACCCGAAAACCGACTTTATTGAAACATTACAAAATTTTGTTTAAAACTAAGGAGTATCTCCCTCATGCATAGCTCTGTCCTTAGCTGAATTTTGGCTTTTCTATTTAGATCCTTTTGGTTATTTATTCTCTATCAGCTTTTACAAGATTTTCGTTTCATGGACCTTAAAATGTTTTTGTTTGATCTGCACTGATGAGACATAAGTTGTCGAAATGTGCATATGCAGAAAATGAATTAACAGTAACTTCGGTATTTTGTTATTTATTACTACTGGGCCGATGCCACTGCTGGTGGACTGTTAGTCCTCGAGGGTATTCAACAACCCAGTAGTCACTACTTCGGTGCTGACCCGAAAACCGACTTTATTGAAATATGCAATATCTAAATTTACAAAAATTTGTTTAAAACTAAGGAGTATCTCCCTCATGCATAGCTCTGTCCTTAGCTGAATTTTGGCTTTTCTATTTAGATCTTCTTGGTTATTTGTTCTCAATCAGCATTTACAAGATTTTTGTTTAATGGACTTGCAAATGTTTTGGTTTGATCTGCACTAGTGAGACCTAAGTTGTCATATGCAGAAAATAAATAACAGTAACTTCGGTATTTTGTTATTTTAACTGTACTTGTACTTTATACTTTATCATTTGATTTAATTCTAGGGCGCTTGACATAGTGCAGGCGGTGTAACAGTTGCAATAGATGACAACAAAGCAGGGGTTCAAATCCAGCCGTCGACCTTGCTGATTTTTCCGATGTTAACAGGTTTAAAAAGATGATTTTCATCACTGTTGGCATTCGGAATCATATATTCTTCCTTTGCAGCTCACCTTACCAACACATTATCGTTCATATTATATAGAGCTGCGTGCAACACTATTATCTATATACCTTATGTATCTTACCTGTTGCAACCTTATCCTTCTTCTATCTATTTCCTACCCATCAAATGTTCCTCGTGTACTATGTTACAACTCTAGATTTCCTACGAGGAGGAATGACTAGGTTACCGAAAACTTTATTTTTATATAGCCTAGGTGGCCTAGTTGTCTAGGGCGCTGGACATAGTGCAGGCGGTGCTGCCATAGATGACAACAAAGAAGGGGTTAAAATCCAGTCGTAGACCTTGCTAGATGCTCCGATGTTCCCAGGTTTAAAATGATGATTTTCATCACTGTTGGCACTCGGAACCTTTGCAGCTCACCTTACCAACACATTATCATTCATATCATATAGAACTGCGAGCAACACTATTAACACTATTATCTATATACCTTTGATTAAATGAATGGATATTTAGCGTTTTACGTTCAGTAATGAGCAATATCTCATTTATAGTAGGACAAAAACAATTTAATAAACCGAAAACATAATAAAAAAGGATAGCACTACTGGGGAAGCGAGGTTTGATTGCCATGCACTAGAACATGAATGGGAGAAATGCGCGAAGGAAGGAATCTTCCGTTCAACACAATGTCCTGTAAGCTCCTATATAGATAAGATCTTTTACTGTATGGCGCGTAGCCTTTCTCCAAATAGCTTGTCTACAATAAGGCATTATGACCTGTCTACATATAATAAACAAGGTTTTCATTAATTAACTGCAATCTATGGATGCACCTGGTCAGATCTGTAGACGACGACCCTTGTGATTCTATGAAACATCTATGTGTAACCAAACCAAATTTCAATAAATTGAATAATCCCTGAAATATTTTGTGTGTTTAATTCAACACCCGAAAATTGCTGTTAATTAATCTGAAATTATGTATTGTTTTTCATAATTTAATACGTTATGTTACATCTGGGACTAATTTATTGACCATATATTAGTCTCAGGTTAAATTTACTACTTTAGTATAGATTTAATAAATTGATAAATAATTAATTAAGTCATCAATGATATGAATACCTTGCCCTTTAATTTTTGACAAGTCTTCTGCCTAGACAAAAATAATTTTGATCGAAAATTCCAGAAATATACCTGTCTGATAACTGATTATGATGATATGTTATTATTCGTGATATTTAATATAGTACGGGCCTAATATAACAATGCTCCTTATTAATTTGTAAATATGTTTTTCATTCAGCATTTAAACATGCTAAAAAATACACAAATACAACGACAATTTCAAATTGATTCAGTATATGCAAACAAGTACACGATGAAATAGTTTTATTTGAAGGCCTCATTGCGACATCAAAATGAAGAACAACAATAAGGGCTTCGTTCCACCATGTGGCTCTACCATGAATTTGTGGAGATATTATCTCATGTGCATTTACTCGATCTCCTTTCATTGTTTATTTAAGATATCTTTGCATTCGTCTTCAGTACAGATGCATCTAAAATATCTCAGTGCAGCTCAAAAAAAAATAATAAAATGGCAGTGAACAAAAAAGGGGGAAGTCAGATATACGTAAGACAGAAACTAAGAGTAAAATAGATAGGTGGAACATATTTTTGTTACTTATTTCTTTTATTATTTAAGACAGAACAACAAAAATATAATATTGGGCTTCCGTATCAGAGGACACGTATTTGTATGTTCTAATGCTGAAATGAATGAATAACTATACAAGTTGGACATGACTGGAACATTTCATACCTCCTAATACATAGACTCTGAATTCGAAGATTTTATTTGTACCTTTGTTCACAATTTAATTAGATTTTTAATACACGAAAACTTATTGGCTTGGATCGATTCATAGTACATTGGTAAAAAAATAATAATAATAAAAAGTTTTATTTAAATTCGGCAAGTTAAATAACAGTACAACATAAGCTTTTTAGAACTTTTGAACCAACATAAGTGAATAACATGTACAGTGCATGTAAATAATTTTTATAATAGCACAAAGTTACAACAGATACTGACTGGCATAACACAGACATCAAATATATAAAAACACTGAGAAGAAACACTATAGTAATCAAAGAGCACACAAAAAGCAGTCATAAAATAAAAGCACATAAGTGTGATCAACAAGAGCATACATATTACAAGCACTAAAAAGCAATAGGATCTGTAAGTCTCGTTCTATTTTGGTATTTCAGGGTACACAATTTGTACCCGGAAGTTGCATTTTTAACAAAAACATATGACGTTTCAAGCAAAAATTTTGGACATCACAATCCTGCAACGTCATATTTTAGTGGTAAACGTTTTTAAATTTCAATTTTATCGTGAATTCTCGGTGTCACATGACGAGACTTAAATTACAGACCCTATATAGATCTAGCACATATATACTACATAGCATGAGAAAAATATACTTGCAATCATTAAATAAAGCAGCGACACAGAAATGAGCAATTATCACTGAGATATCACTAAGATAGCGTTCACAATTGATGACTTACAAGATTTTATAAGTTTCACTGAAATGTTATCTACACCTGTACCTTTTTTACATCAAATTTATCAATAATTTTGGCTACATTTTTTTCACTGGTAGTTTTGAAATTAAAACAATTTTTTCACAAAGATTTATCTTCAATTTTCCTTAAACTTGACTGATCATTTATTATCAAAAGTATAGTCTTTTCCAATATTTTACGAAAGGATATGGAGTAAATGAACATGAGACCATAACACATATGTTAACTCCAACTGTAATGTAAATGAGCTGTATGACCATTTCGGAAATTTATTCCTCATCAGCAGCACTAGAACCCAAACAAAGGAAATCCATAATTTCAAAAAATGTTTAAAATTCATAAAACCAAACGAAATCCGAATAATCAGTAATATCAAATATAGCCAAGGACAAAACTACGATGGAGGGAGTTAATCCTTCGGTCTTAGAATTTACATAAATTTAGATAATAGTAATTGAACAAAGTGTACACATGAGATATAATCTCATGTACAAGAACACCATATCTAAGAAAAATAAAGAGCATACATCTCTACCACGGGGAATTGTTTTACCAACTCCACACTGCAATAAAAGACAAACTCCTGTATTAAATATTTTACGAAAGGATATGGAGTAAATGAACATGAGACCATAACACATATGTTAACTCCAACTGTAATGTTAATGAGCTGTATGGCCATTTCGGAAATTTATTCTTTTGCCACATTTACAAAGAATTTATTAAAAATCTCCTCTACTTTTTCATGTTTTGAAGTTATAGAACCATTCTCTTGCAGTATAACCAATGCCTTTTTTGAAAAAAATAAGGTTTAATGGTTTGCCAAAGGTCTTTCTATTTACACCCACCAGTGCATCTTTCCAGAAAATACTTTTCTGCCCTGCGCTTATGCTTATTTACATAGTTAAAAGGTATTTTCTATTGTTCCCATGTTTTGTTTTATTTTTCAAAAAATTTGTACAATACATTTTCTTTTAACAAATCGCTTTTCTCCATTACCTTTTCAAATAAGGTACCTGATTTTGTTTTTGTAGATAGTCTTCAATACTATATGTTTATCAGATATGTCTGTAACTTCACTCTCAAAAGTTTGATAGCATTCGTTGATATTCTGATCTTGCTGAAGTTGAATACCTGCTATATATACAATAGGTGCATAACAATATCTAAATTTCTGAAACTTCTATAACTTGATTTTTTGTTTTTCCTGTACTATAATTCTATTACTGTACTGCTTTATAATATCAGGTAAAACGTTTCCCTTGTTTTGACATAAGAGATCATAATTACCAAATTACCATATAATTATCATTTGGAGTTATACATTTTCCAGGATATTGTCACTGAATATTTGGTCATCTTACCGATGAAGATACGGACACGGGTTCATTGGGATAATTAGGTGTCCAGAGTCGTCAAATACCAACTTTATTTCACCCCTTTGTTCCTTCGGTATTCTATTGCAGTTGTTTCATACCACTGGGCCGATATCTCTGCTGGTGGACGAATCGTCCCAGAGGATATCATCCGCTCAGTAGCTTAAGTTTACTTTAGCCATGAGAATAAAGAATCAAAAGGAACGAATACCGGCTGGGACGTCTCCCGGGTTAAAAAAGTCCCTTACCGATAAATCTACGGACACGGGTTCATTGGGACAATTAGGTGTCCAGAGTCGTCAAATACCAACTTTATTTCATCCCTTTGTTCCTTCGGTATTCTACTGCCGTTGTTTGGTGGTCTATATATAAAGACAATACATTTAGTCCTATTAAGGATTTACCTTATAGGTGATGTTTTCTAGGGTTTCACACATATCTAGTCTTCTTCTGGCTGGAATATCAGACCTGATAAATACTGCGATACCTCCATCATGTATATCCCTGTCTCTGCGTTCAATTTTATAACTGGGTATTTCGAACAAGCTATTCCTGTAAGATGAATCAAATTTGGTTTCAGCTATTATAAGAAAGTAAACAGTTTCCTTTGTTTGGGTTCTAGTGCTGCTGATGAGGAATAAATTTCCGAAATGGCCATACAGCTCATTAAAATTATTGCAGTTGGAGTTGACATATGTGTTATGGTCTCATGTTCATTTACTCCATATCCTTTCGTAAAATATCATTAACAAGTAGTTCTTTAATTTCAATCAATTTAGATTTTAAACTGTTTATATTTAAATGTGATATTGTCAATTCACTTGGATGATCTTGACGCATGAAACAGCTTCTCAAACATGTCATAAACTGATGTTTCCTTTTCATTTTCAATGATTGTGTTACTCTGATCTCTACTAGAGATATCAAGGCTAATCTCGTCCTCAAAAAATGATTCATTAAATACCGAACCATCTGTCCAAAAAAAAGAATAATCCAAAGACAACGGCAAAATTGGAAACACCTGGAAACAAAGACACCAAATAAAGAAAACTCAAGACACACATACGGATGAATAACACGCACCAAATTTAAAACCACGAGAGAGATCAGATGCTCTGGTAATTTAACCGTTTCCTGCTACTTGTCATCTGCAATTTTGAACATGTCAATTCCGGTAGTAAAGTAAAATCTAGTAGAGAAAAAACAAACTTAGGCCGCTAAAGGGGAACATCTGCTGGCTGTCATCTGGGAAACAAGATAGCCCATAGCATTCCAAAGATCGTGCACTGTAAAAATAAGTGTTAATGCTTAACATGTTAAGCTTGTTATTTTGTTTACACATATGTTATAATTTAAACACAACAGCGTTAATATTTATTATAAACTACAATACATTGGTGTTTAAGTGTTAAAAACACTAGCGTTAATCTGCTAACGGCAGTAAGTAACACTTGGCGTTAATAAAATACATGTCATTTTGAAATGCGATATGCTGGATGTGTGTGTATTTCCCGCCTGCTAGAGCGTTCTTTGAGATAACAACTGTAATGGCAAAAACTGTTCTGCTTGGGAAAGTGGTAAGTTTTTTAATATTTCTGCTTCTAATTTTTACTTGTTGTCTACAATTTTAATGTAGTTGCTTTTCAGTGAATTTCAGAATACGATACTTATCTCTGACTGAAGTCACCACTTTATATTTTGTGTAATCATTCACGGCTTGACAGTCGAATGCTTGCATAATTGTAATGAGTACATAGTTCTATTCAATAATTACATATCATATTAATATCTAAATATTGTTATAATTTAGATGCTCTGTTTCAAAATTGTAATAATGAGTAACTGTTCCCATCAGAATACTCAATAAATATATGTGTACTGATTTAACACGGCATGTGTTTAAAAAATAACAGTAGTGTTTTTATTTAAACACATATATTATCAATGTAGATAAATGTGATATGCAATCATAATTTTTGTAATATATATATCTTTGGCGAATCCAAGTGGGAGTCCGGATTGCCCAACCCCTTATCTTGGGAAAAATATATAAATTTGGTGCAAATGGGGCAAATGACGAAGATGGCAGTAAATCTACCGGAACACCAAATTCCCTGAACCCGTCGAATCCCCTTTTGCGATAGTTTTAACCACCGGTGTCTGTATATAGCTTGCATCCAGTGTATGGTCTGTGGATTATGTAATTACATGTATTGATCTGTATTACATATAACAACTCTGTGAAACATACATGACAATGTTTTATTTTTCTTTCAGAACACTAGAAAAGTTTAAAAAGAAACAGAGTGCACTATTCTATGATACATTCAATGAATTGATCGATCAGGTATGTTAGAATCATATATTCAGGGACATTTTGGAATACATGTTATACTATATCATAGCCAGACCTTTTAGAGACAGCAATTTTTATAAGAAGTTTGGAGGGAGAAATTCACACAAGTTGATCCGCTTAAAAGATTAAACAAATGGGGGACAGTTATAGTGTTGACCGCGCAGCTGCCAGGAAAAGATGAAGATATCCTTGTCATATTTTTGGACAATTAATTGTTTTTACATATTAATTTGATGGAAATAATGCAAACATTTAACGTTCTTGATTGTGGAATATCCTTTTGATAGCAGTACATTATATATATTTGACATCCACCAGTATTCGCAAGTACTTTGACTTTGTTTGTGATATTTTCAACCAAACTGTTCAAACTGGATAAAATTTTCATACTAGCTTATTGATAAAAAAGTGTTGATTGTTATTATGATATACAATTACCATATTAAAGCATGAAAATTAGATGTTATTGTATTCTTCACAATAGTCATTGGAATTTATAATATAGTGATATGAGTGTTATTCTTGTTGTTTATTTTTGGTTTATGCAATATCTGGATTTCTACTTGTAAATTTCCAGGAAACTGAAAAATATGAATATGCCTCTTTATAAGAATGATACCGATTAAGTTTTTGTTTAATTTGTTTAGATCTTTTTGTGTGTTTACAAATATGGGGGTGGCCATTTCGACAATGTATCTATCTTCAGTGCATATCTAGCAAACATTTTTGGAAGACTAAAAGAATTTGACAGTTGTGTATCAGTTTGATGAGATCTTGGGGCTTGTATACAGGATGAGTGACCAGCAATTTGTTGACATCTTGTAGCTTGTATACAGGATGAGTGACCAGCAATTTGCTGAGATCTTGGAGCTTGTATACAGGATGAGTGACCAGCAATTGCTGAGATCTTTGGGCTTGTATACAGGATGAGTGACCAGCAATTTGCTGAGATTTTGGGGCTTGTATACAAGACGAGTGACCAGGAATTTGTTGACATCTTGGATCTTGTATGCAAGATGGGTGATCGGCATTGTTTGAGTTGTTGGTTTTTTGTGTATAGGATTAGTGATCAGCACTTTGAGATCTTTGGGCTTGTATATACAGGATGTGTAATCAGCACTTAGTTCACTAATTTTTGTCTTTTAATT
>MJUU01065498.1:0-17183 GCA_002080025.1 Modiolus philippinarum | reverse complement strand
GCCTCATCTATTTTTTTGCAAATAAAAAGATAAAAAAAATCACCTCCCGCCCTCATCATTTTAAATGGAAAATGGCCTGAGAACCAATCAATTAATTTTGTATGGCCTAAATGAATATATTGAAGTACCTCACCATTTCTATCGTGGAAATTTTAAACATTAAGACCAGTGTCTGTCTGTTAAACTCTAAAAAGTCAATGTCGAATAAATTGAGCTATGTTTACTATATTAAAAACAAGATCTCATGTGACAATATTTTTCAATATTCTGCAGTCATCTTTTTTTACAGCAAAATCTTTCATTTTTACACATTTTATTTCCAATATAAATGAAGTCAGATTCTAATGTACTTATGCTTGTAATGCTAAGTTTGATTGGATGGGGTCAGAATTTTGAGGTGGTAAAATCCACAATTTAGTGTTGGAACCAATAGCAACGTAATGACGCAGACGCACAGCAAACTTCCTGTCATTTAAAAATCTATTTTGAGTGTTTTTTTTTGGATTTGCATTAGAATAGAGATAACCAAACTGTATTTCAGGATCTTCAGGGGGTAAATCTTCAGATTTTTCAGTCACAAACATCAGTTTTCCAGCTCCGCTAAATCTTTGCCGGAAATCTAAGTTTGTGACAGTAAAATCTACGATTTACCCCCTCGGATCCTAAAATACAGTATGGTTATCTCTTAATTTTACATTCTGTACAGGATCATTAAACAAAAAATGTGTTCCTTTCTGTAGCGAAATTTGACATAGCCTTATTTTCTGGTAAAATAATGATTTTACAGAAATTGTGGTAAAAATATGAAATATTTAGCACAAGCATTTAATGAAATATCTTTGATGTAAATTTGTTTCAAAACAAAATAATTAGAACATTTATAATACTGTATAGCTGGTAATTTTTGCGAGGTTCTAATTTTCGCTATATTCCAGAGGTTTCTGGAAGTGCGAAAAATAAAACTTGCAAAACTAAAGTTAGTCTATCTTTAAATATGTCTTTTCCTAACAGAATTTTCCATTCACGAAAATTGATGACCACTAAAATTAAATACCCCTCTTCAGGGAACAAATCGAGAAATTTGGCAACAGTGAAAATTACCAGCTATACGGTATGTGATGTTTATTTATAGCAAATTGGAATGGATTTTCTGATAAGGAAAGTGGAATTCTGGGATATTCAGTTGCCGTGGGAACAGCTGCTTGTCAGGATGATATATACCCTTACCATGATCCACAGAGTCATTGGGTAGACAGTTCACAGTGGACCAATAGTGCCATGATGAGTCCACTACAGCTTTCAGGTAAAATTAGACAGACAAAAATCTGAAAAGTCAAATTTATATTCAAAACACATTGTAAAAACTTGTCTAATTTTACACCTATTTAAACAAAATAGGAATTTGATTCCAAGGGTTGTTGTACCTTTCTAGGAGATAACTGTATTGTATTTGAAGATTTGGAGGCTTCAATTTGGGATTTGATGGTCGCGAAATGAGTTTACTGGCGACGTGTTAGCAGAGCCAGTAAATGGATATTTTGCAACCATCAAATCCCCAATTGATGCCTCCAAATCTTCAAATACAATACAATTATCTCCATTCTAATGCCTATATTACAATGTTTATTACATCAGTTATTACTGAAATCAACATCAGAAGGACGAATTGCAATATTATTCCTCCTGGAATATAGTCCCACTTCATGTATATAATAAACAATAATTCATTTACTTTGGTCTGAATTTTAAATAAAACCAGATATTTTATTTTATATTTTTATATTTTTTTAATATAAAATAATTCATTTTATCCAAATAAAAATCATTTGGCGTGAACGATTTTTTTTTCTTCAAACCAATAGTTCATGCCATTATTATAGGAAAATATGACTCCAACAAACGAGGTTTCTGACGGTCAATCAGAGGAAAGAATATTTCTAATTTATCGAGGATTACTGAATTAGGAAATATGGTAGCGTAACATTGACATATGAGTTGTTTTCTGTTGAATGTATTTAGGAACAGTTAAACAGACGGTTGGTTACTTGTCAAAAATGTGATAATCCATCACTTGTGCATTCGGTCACGATTCATGTGAAATAGAATTTTTTGTAATAAATTTGAGTTTCATAGGACATTCAAAGGCACCGCCAAATCAAATGGATCATTATACAGATATTTACATATTACTATCATAATATTTGAACAACATAATCTTGAGTTTCAAGGCTAAACATCTGCGAAATTTTCGCGGGTTTATTTATAGTTTAATATGTTCAACTCTGAGCATTTGCCGGATGCCACTCTGCCGATTTGCATCTTTGAAATGTTTGAGGAACTAAAGAAACTTTCTGGTAAGCTTTTTGATGGCAATGTATTTTGTATTAGAGATAACATTTGAATTGATTGTAGCATGGGTGCTGTTGTCTGCACAATGCTCATCGAAATCTGCTTCTTGAATATCTCTCTCATTATGTAATAAGACACAATAAGACACTTGTTACTTTCCTCGTCGTTGTGTGAGATTTTTTTGCTCGCTTTCAACATGTGTCACCACAGGCTGAACGTTTACAAGCAAACACAGCAGTTGAAGCGATGTGTATTGCCTCCAATTTATTTCATAAACTAACGCTGGGAATCGTGTCAATTTCAGGAATGTCAACTGTGAAATTGATACCTTGAAAATAATAGTATTAGCCAATCAGTTAACAGGATTTATGACAAAGTACATTAGAATTTTCACATGACGGGTACATATATATTAGAATACACTAATCGGTCCTTCATTCTGTTATATTTTCGTCAAAAAATATCTCCTTTTCTTGAAGATTTATTTGAAATTTGGTATGCTGTTTTCTTGTAATGAGTTGTGCCTTTTTAGCATTTGAAGCATATTGCTATATGAACTTCCTGTTTTGACTTGACTTGAAAATTAGATTTAGTGGGGATATGCTTGGCACGTCTAATTTAGAAGTGACACCTCTTAGAATTAAAACTTAATAAGTCATTGATATCAGTTTTGAAAAACAACCAAAAAAAAATGAATTGCACTTTCATATCAAAACTCATTGATATAACTGCATGTATTTTACAGATAACAACTACTACATCACAGTAAGAGCCCTGAATTCTGTAAAGTATGGAGGACCATTAGTGACAAGTGTTTGTCACAGTACACCACTAACAGTAGATAATTCACCCCCTATCATCTACGAAATCTTCAACATCCAGTATAATGAAGAGACTTATAACTTGACACTGGAACACAACTCTACGTAAATATCATATTACTTTATAAATTTGTATGTCAAGAATGAAAGGGATGGTGCTTATGCCCCGCTTACGATAATAGGGGGCATATAGTGTCCGTCCGTCCGTCCGTCCGTTCGTCCGTCCCAAGTCAGGTTTATTATGCAGTTGAAGTTTTTTTTCTGTGAAGGATTTATGCTATTATCATGAAACTTTACATAAATACTCATTAGGTTGTGAATAAACAAAAATTGTTATAAAAATTTATCCATGCCACCAAGTTCATGCTTCGTTGATCATGGAAAAAGGGGGATAGTATGAGGTTTAGCCTCAGGTTGAAGTTTTTTGTCTGTAAAGGATGTATGCTATTATCATGAAACTTTATATAAATACACATTAGGGTATAATTAAACAAAATCATACTAAGAATTTATCCATGCTTCCAACTTCATGCTTCACTGATCATGGAAAAAAGGGGGTAGTTTGAAGTTTTTATACCCCGCCACACGTAGTGGCGTGGTATTATGTGATACCCTCAGTCGTGTGTCCATCCGTCTGTCTGTCCGTCGGTCCGTCCCCCGAAGGTTTCCTACTGATAACTTTTGAACAGAATAACATACAGTCTTCAAACTTGGTATGTAGCTTGTTCACCACAAAACTAAGGTCGAGTTCGAATATGGGTTCAGAGGTCCAAGGGGTTCTGGAGTTATGCCCCTTGATACTTTAAAATTTTGTGAAACGTGGCAGGGTATCATGTGATCCACCATTACTATTTTTATTTTCTGTGAAAGATGTATGCTATTATCATGAAACTTTGTATAAATATACATTAGTATATAAATAAATAAAAATCGAAATAATAATTTACCCATGCCACCAACTTCATGCTTCACTGATCATGGAAAAAGGGGGATGGTTTGAGGTTTATCCATAGGCAAGTTTCTTTTCTGTGAAGGATGTAAGCTATTACCATTAACACCCATTAAATTAAATACTCATAGGGTATAATTGAACAGAAATCATCAAAAATTATATCCGTGCAAACAAATTCATGACTGATCACGAAATATGGCATTGTTCAAAATAGTTGTGAGGCAGGGCATTGTGTCTGTTAGACACATATTCTTGTTATACCCCTGCTTAAGCAGGTGGTATATAGTGATCATGGTGTCAGTCCATCCATTCGTTATTCTGTCTGCCATAGGGTACATACTTTGTGGTGACAACTCCTCCTAGACCACGTGGTGAAATCTAAAAACTTCCACAGAATGTTCAGCATTGTGCACCAGCTATCGAAAATTTTGATTTGACTTGGATTGTTTTACATCTCGAATCAAATGGAGGAGCGGGTGGTATTTTTTTGTGAGCTTTGCTCACAATTTTTCTAGTTTTTTTGTGTTCCTCTTAAGATCACAATTTCTGCTGAGGGGGTGAAGGAGCTTCTTTGGGATGCCAGAGGATTTTTTTTATGAAAACTTAATTTTTTGGATTTATATTTGTCAATTTTTAGCCAAGTTGCGATGAAGTCGAACTCGGCTTATAATTTGATGAATGGTGTCTGGGCGTCTGGGTGTCCGGGCGTCAACTTTTGGTTTCCGCACGATATCTTGAGAACCACATGTCATTTCTAAATGAAACTTTGCACAGACATGGGTTATGATTAGAGGAAGATCCCTATTGATTTTGAGGTTTGTGTGACAAAGGTCAAGGTCACAAATTCTAAAAATAGAACAAAAATTTGACTTATTCGTTTCCACACAATATCTCCAAAACCACATTACACATCCAAATGAAACTTTGCATAGACATTAGTTATGATTAGAGATTTTGAGGTCTGTGCAACAAAGGTCAAGGTCACAACTTCTAAAAATGTAACAAAAATTAAACATTTCAATAAAGCCTAAAATCACATGTTCGGTATTATTTGATAACAAAAATAGCTAAAAAAGATTTTATTGTTCATACAAAAGTAGTTTTTATACTGCTAGATCATGTAAATTCATTTTATAGTTCTAATTATGTTCACCAACACACCTTTTTGGGGTGTCAATAACTTACAAATTAGATAGAATGAAAAGTCAGAATTAAAAAAAGGGAGGTAATTAAACTAAGGGAGGTAATTAATTTAATATGAAGAAGTGTTCAATATTGGTTTCCGCACGATATTTTGAGAACCACATGTCATATCTAAATGAAACTTTGCACAGACATGGGTTATGATTTGAGGAAGATCCCTATTGATTTTGAGGTTTGTGTGACAAAGGTCGAGGTCACAAATTCTAAAAATAGAACAAAAATTTGACTTATTCGTGTCCACACAATATCTCCAGAACCACATTACACATCCAAATGAAACTTGGCATAGACATGAGTTATGATTAGAGATTTTGAGGTCTGTGCAACAAAGGTCAGGGTCACAACTTCTAAAAATGTAACAAAAATTAAACATTTCAATAAAGCCTAAAATCACATGTTCGGTATTATTTGATAACAAAAATAGCTAAAAAAGATTTTATTGTTCATACAAAAGTAGTTTTTATACTGCTAGAACATGTAAATTCATTTTATATTTCTAATTATGTTCACCAACACACTTTTTTAGGGTGTCAATAACTTACAAATTAGATAGAATGAAAAGTCAGAATTAAAAAAAGGGAGGTAATAAAACTAAGGGAGGTAATTAATTTGATATGAAGAAGTGTTCAATATTACTAAAGGTTTTTTGCAATGTCCAGTAAAAATAAAATTTTAGATGAAAAAAAAAATACATTTGTGTATTCAGATTTTTTGTAAATTATTGATTTCAGAAATACATATTACCTGAAGATAATAAGGGGAACCCCTGCTCAACTTTTTTTTGAATGGTGGTCTGAAATGGGTTGTAATGATAATAATAATAATAATAAAATCTTTATTTAATGAGGGTAACACAGTTAGTATAACTAATCTTTCCTGAGGCCCTCAGGAACATAATTAAAAACGACATGATATATATTCATAGTGGATAGTGGAGCTTTCAGTTGCAATGGAAACCAAACCAGAACACTGAATCTTTGGAAAAAAAGTGTTCTGGTACATAATTTCCATCACAATATAAATTAGATTATAAGGGGAACCCCTGCCAAATTTTTTTTTTATGAAAGGGGGACTCGGAATTTTTTTATTTCAGCAATACATATTACCTGGATTATAAGGGGAACCCCTGCCCAAATTTTTTTTGAATGGTGGTCTGAAATGTGTTTTAATGGATAGTGGAGCTTTCAGTTGCCATAGAAACCGAACCAGAAGATTGAATCTTAGAAAAACAGTATTCTGCTACATATTTTCTTTGCAATTTTAGATATTTGTATAAACTAGATTATAAGGGGAACCCCTGCCAAATCTATATTTTGAAAGGGGGACTTGGAATGTTTTAAAACTGATTTCAGTAATATGTATAACCTGGATTATAAGGGAAACCCCTGCCCAAATTTTTTTTGGATGGTGGTCTGAAATGGGTTGTAATGGATAGTGGAGATTTTGGTTGCTATGTATACCAAACTAGAAAACTGAAATTATTAGAAAAAAGGTATTCTGATACACACTTTCAATTTCAGCAATAATAAAATAAAAAACTAGATTTTAAGGGAGAATCCCTGCCGAAAGTTTTTTTTGGAAAGGAACTTGGAATGTTTTGACTTTTAGTCAAGTTAGGACAAAGTCAAACTTCCTCAAAAGTTCCATTTTTTAATCTCTGATTGAAATAAAAAAATTTACCCCCCGGTACCGGTATATGCTGATATGCAACTATTTACCTATCCAATGATGTACTTATGAAAATAACAAATGTTCGCAACTCGGCTTTCACACCTTTGGTGCGTTAACTGATTTTTGTGGGTTGGGGGGATTGGAATTTGAACATGCAGTTTTGAACAGTGTCTGTTTACCTATTTGGCAATCTCTCTTATCAGACAACTAATTGCAAACTGCTGGAAAGACTTTCTGGATTTTTTTTAGCGGTAAATATAATATTGTGTACAGCACATATATATTTTATTGAAGGGGAGTATTTACAGCTATACTTACCACAGCCACAGGCCACAGCTTCGAATTTGACATTTCTATGTAAGATAATTAATACCAGTACTTGTATGAAATTATACCCCAACACTCAACAAAGTTTTGAGGTTATAATGTATGTCTTTTTGACTGTCTTTATATACACCTTTTTGATGTGTCTGTCTAGACAAGAGAACTGCCGTGGAAAATTTTCTTAGTAATTTATTTTCAAAAGATAATTGTTTGCTAAGCACTTTTCTTCAACTCGAGATGTATCAAACTTTATAATATTTTACAGTGATCCTCAGTCCGGATTAGCCTATGTAGAACTCTGTCTTGGCAGAAGTAAACAAGATTGTTTAGAAATGGATTGGGTGAGATTTGCATACAGTACAAAAATAAATCATACTGTCCAGTTATCTGATGGTGTATCAGTGTATGTCAAGATCAAGGTCATCAGTACAGGTGAGTTATTTTACGGTGTATGGGTATGTCAAGGTCATAGTTATCTTACTGTGTATGTGAGTATGTCAAGGTCAAGGTTATCAGTAACAGGTGAGTTATTTCACTGTGTATGTAAGTTGGTCAAGGTCAAGGTCATCAAGTATAGGTTATTTATCTAGCTGTGTATGTGAGTATGTCAAGGTCAAGGTCATGAATTTTACTACATAGAGTAAAGAATAGCTGAATAAGAATATTTTTCTCTCATGAAAGTAGACTGTGTAAAACTCAATAAATATAAAATGGCTGGAAACTGTCTTTTGGAAATTTAATCAACACCAACTGGTTAAAAATTCGTGAAGGGGAGAGACATTATGAATCAACTGTAATTACTTTTTTTTTTTTTCACAGTTGACTTGCGAGCTATAAAGAGTGCCGATGATTACATAATTGTAGACAGAACAGCTCCAGTGGCAGGACAGGTGTATGATGGATCTGTCCTTGGTGTAGATCAACGATTTACTAATGTTAGCACTGAGGTGAGTAGACATCTTAGGTATTTATTAGTCTAAAATTGTCATTGTTTTTATGACCATCTTCAATGAAATACAGCAACAACAGAATAAAAAAAATAATAATAATAAAACAAGAAATTTGATTTTCTGTCGGTCATTTTGTTGCTATTGACTATATATTATATATGCAATGGAAATTTCCAGCAATAAAAATGGTTGTGGAAATTATCTCAAAGATGGAAATTCTAGGTTTTCATCTAAAAAGGATCTATGCATGATGATGAGTGACTTCAAGATGTGCCACTCACTCAAGGTGTTGTTTCTGTGCTTTAATTATATTTTTTACAATAAAAGCCTTTCTATTTTTCATCTCAACTTACGATTTTTTATCAAGTAACTTACCAAGAGGGCTAGGCAAGTATGATCAAATAACTTTCTAGTACACAAGTATATTTTTATAAACTTCTTGCATTGGATTGGAGCACATTTGTTTATAGAAATAGCAATATATGTAAACATTATAATTTCAGATTTGTGTAAACTGGGCCAATTTCATTGATGCTGAATCTGGACTTAGCCATTATATGGTCAGTGTTGGGACGCAACCAAATAAATCTTACACTGATGTTGTTAACCTGACACAGTATGATGCAGCCGTCAGCCAAGCATGTCTTACCCCGATAACAAATTTACAACATGGAAAGACATACTACACTACGGTCTGGGCCTTTAATAAGGCTACTAAACAACAGAATACATCAAAGACTTCAGACGGCAGTAAGTTTGTATTTCATCATCAAAGTCCATTGAAAATGAATTCTGTTACATGAGCCAGGTCTGAGGAATACTGATAGAAATATGCTAAAATTTGTCATTGTGACTTCAAATTCTTTTATAGAGTCTAAATGATATCTTGATGTCCATTGAATGAAATAGAGATTGATGTTTGAATGAATCGTAGAAAGTTACGTCACTTCCACCTTCTCTTACATTTTAAGTAGGGTTAGATCCTTGATGACAGAATAAAGTTGCATATGTTGAATAGGGTTCTCACATTACAGTGAAATCCGAAAAAGGCAAGGAATTGGAAAAAGGCCTCAAAAATTCCTAAAACTAAAGAAAATCTGGGGCAAATACCTGAAAACCTGAAGTTCAAATCAAAATCTTGTTATTTCCCATAGGTCATAATTTTACATCTGCAGAAATTCAGCAATATGTGCTACTGTGTTGTAATCTTGGGGTGAGTTAAAAAGAGGCCACTTGTAACTTTATTTGTATAAAAGCAATTAAAATTGTATTCAGTTATGTTCAAAAACAGGACCTGGAAATCGAAAAAAAAAGACCTTAAAAAAAAAACCTAGAAGTTTATGGGAACCCTGGTTAAAGAATTGCAATAAGTGTCTCTCCCGAATATTTTGACAACCTCCTTCAAGATAACCTCAAACTTCCGACTCATAATTTAACTTGATTAACAGCAACGTAACAAAAATATTTAATGATTAGTACATGTAGAGCAAACTTGTAACTGACATTGAAACTTCTTTCTATATTTTATAGTTTTATACGACCAAACAATACCAGTAGCAGGACAGGTAGTTGATGGAAAACAAGATGGATTTGTGGATTTGGAGTATTCGTCAAGTCGAGCCAGAGTCGAGGGACAATGGAAAGATTTCTCAGATCCTGAGTCTAACATCACACAGTATTCTGTACAAGTTCTTAGTGCAGAGTAAGTTAGAAAGTTTCTTAACGGGGTTCACTACTCCATTTGAAAAAAAAATAGGATTTCAAATAAACATGATTATTTGTTAGAAAATTAAAAAAGAAGGAATTTCAGTTAAAAAAACTGATAGGTTGATGATCTCATTTTTGAGATATAAGTAATTGAAAATTTGGCGGGAGACTGAACTCCTCTGATTTTTCATAGAATTAACATTAACAAGGTTTGACCATGAATGAATGTGGCATAATAAATAGAATTCAATGAAATATTTACAGAATGCTCACAAAGATTTATAAAATGAAATTATGGAAAAAAATAAGGTGGTCAATGGACAAAAAATTATAATGCTTTTAAATGGATAAAACCTGAGGATTCCGAAAATCTGACAGAAATCCCAAAACATGAGGAGCGAACCTCCGTAACTCTTGTTATACATGTCAAATTTAATCAAAGGCAAGTACATGTATCTCCAGTTAGGGAAATTATCACTGTAGTTTTATTTTCATGTTAAGAGATGAAATGGCAGAAATAAAACAGTTGCAAATATTTTCAACTGTCTTTATAAAAGCAGAAAGAGTTTGCTCACCATTATAAGAGCAGGGAAGACTGTACATGACATATTTAAAGAGTTAAATATCAGCACTTCAATCATTCTCTGTCTATAGTTCAATAGGTCATACCATTTTAAAGCTAACTCTAAACTCAATTTTAATCATATATTTTTGGGGGCTCTATTAAGTTAAATTAGTCTCACAGAAATTATTAAGTTTATGAGTGAAGACCTGGAATAAACTAAGGTGTCCTCATAAATGTCAGAGAGTTAGAAATTTGACATTTTGGAAATAAAAAGCTGTATTGGACCAAAATTGAACAGATTGGAGATAAGCCTACAGGACAATTCTACTAATACCTACTGATAATTTTTTTTACAATTCTTGTACTTTCTTGATAACATGTTTTTTTTGTGCAATATATGGAGACTGAAAATAAAAGTTGGCCTATAGGCATAGTTGCCAACTCACATGCTTTTTATATAGCAATGGGCATTTTCAATTATAAGAATTGTAAAAAAAAAATCCACACAGAATTTAGATCAGAACTTGCAAATGATACTTTGTGTTCACTACTATGTTGCAAATTTAATCAATATAATGAATGTTATGACTATGAACCACACAAAAATGTCTTGAAATTTTCCAAACAAGCAACATTGGATTATAATTAAAATTGCTAGTACTAGCTGTTTTGACTTTGCCTTAATAATAATTTTTAAATCTGAAAATAATCTAGTCACACGTTATTACACGCTTTTTCAAACTAAAAAGCATGTAATTACATGATTTTCTATTTTCAGAGGTTGGCAACTATGCCTATGGGAGAAAATTCCAGTTAGATCTGAAGTCTATGTTATAGTGTTAGGCCAAATCAAGTTAATTTGTAGATTCTCATCCACCTGTTACAAAAAATGACCTACATTTCATGCATGAGTGACTTAGGTTAAAGTTTTTGTAAGAGTCCAGATCTGGGATACAACAACTCATAGAGGAATAATATTTTGTGTGTAGATGCGTCTTGTAAAGTAACGAAGCTCCAGATAAAAATAAGGTCACTTTGACCTACATTTCATGCATGAGTAACTTAGGTTAAAGTTTTTGTAAGAGTCCAGATCTGGGAAACTACAACTTGTAGAGGAATAATATTTTGTATGTAGATGCATCTTGTAAAGTTACGAAGCTCCAGATAAAAATTAGGTCACTTTGACCTACATTTCATGCATGAGTGACTTGGGTTAAAGTTTTTGTAAGAGTCCAGATCTGGGAAAGTACAACTCATAGAGGAATAATATTTTGTGTGTAGATGCGTCTTGTGAAGTAACGAAGCTCCAGATAAAAATTAGTTCACTTTGACCTACATTTCATGCATGAGTGACTCAAGTTAAAAGTTTTTGTAAGAGTCCAGATCTGGGATACTACAACTTGTAAAGGAATAATATTTTATATGTAGATGCATCTTATAAAGTTGGGAAGCTCCAGATAAAAATTAGGTCACTTTGACCTACATTTTATGCATGAGTGACTTAGGTTAAAGTATTTGTAAGAGTCCAGATCTGGGATACTACAACTCATAGAGGAATAATATTTTGTATGTAGAGGTGTCTTGTAAAGTTAGGAAGCTCCAGATAAAAATTGAGTCACTTTGACCTACATTTCATGCATGAGTGACATAGGTTAAAGTTTGTGTTACAGCTTGGATTTTAGATACTACAACTCGTAGAAGAATAATAGTTTGTATGTAGATGCATCTTGTAAAGTTACAAAGCTCTACATAAAAATTATGTCACTTTGACTTACATTTCATGCATGAATGACTTAGGTTAAAGTTTGTGTTACAGTCCGGATTTTAGATACTACAACTTGTATAAGATTGGGTGTGGGGTTTTCTCACTGTTCATTGAGGATCTTATGGTGGCTTTGAGTTGTTGTTACTCCCCTTTGGGTCGTTGTCTCTTTGACACATTCCCCGTTTCCCTTCTTTTTTCTAATCTTTCATTAGTAGATGCATATGCTTTAGGTATGAGGCTCCTGATTGAAATAAGGTCACTACATTTCTTGCATTACTGGCTCATATTTAAGTAACAAACCAGATCTTGAATGGTACAGTTTCCTTGAGTGCTTATAATACTAGACAAACATTTAATAAACGGGGGAGGGGATTAGCTGTCATTTCCGACTGCCCCTTCTCTTGTTTTATATTTTTTACTGATTTTCACTAAAATTGATAGGAAATTAAAGAAAATTTCTGACTAATTGAAAATAAAAAAAAATTTGAGCTTACTAAAAATGGGGCAGGTGGGGATGAGAATCTATTAATTAATTTGATGTGGCCTTATAGCATTTAAAGTGTTGTAAAAGTAATACTTATGGTGATAATTGCATTTCAGAAATCTTACATCAGATTATAGACTTATCAAAGATTGGGTTCAGTTTTCTAATGACACCAGCAGTGCATCATGGCTGAACTTAGACCTTCACCACGGAGACAGAGTCAAATTAAATGTCAGAGCTAAAAATGGAGGAGAGAGTACCGTGGAAGCTGAGAGTAATGGATTTGTAGTGGATCTGACAGCACCAGAGTTGGTTTACATTGGAGATGGGACTACTGCAAATGGGGATATCCAATTTCAGGTGTTGTATTTACTCTGTAATAGTAAATTTATACAAATTTTTAGACTATCTATAATCTTTTATTATTCCCTTGATCCAAAGGAAAGAGGTCTACACAATAATTATGCCCCCGCCGTTAGGCGACGGGGGAATTAAGTTTTACCCTTGTTTTTTCTTATTTTTCTTGGCAACTGAATATTGCTTGATATTTGGTATTGGTACTGTGCTTCAGTATGAGATACTATGTTAGCACCTCCCCATTTTGGCCATATCAAACTACTACTTTTTGTTTACTGACCTTTTATATGATGAATTTTGAGGCAGGAATATGGTTAGCGAGTTACTGGTTTTGATTTAGACAATAACAAAAGGATCAGGTTGTTGATTATTTTTTAACATCTAATAGAAGTTTACTGTTTATCTTTTATAAAAAATTAAGGGTGATCAGGCAAAATGTATTTTATATTTTTACCACTTATTGTGAAAATTGGTGTACATTTTGAAGAAAATGACAAAAAAACAGCAAAAAAATAACAATAAAAAACAAAACATGTATTTTTAATGAGATTTCTTATATTTTTTATGGCCTTATTTTTAGTGTCTATATAAATAGATGATATATTTAATAATGGGATTGCAAAAGGGTCTCCTCTGACTTTCACCTTGAGCATATACATGTAGACATATATTTTCACTTTGGTCCGCCATTGCCATTTATTTCATACAGGTTCCCACAATTTTTACATCACAGAAGTAAAATATGATGTCATAATTCAAATCTTGATTGTTCCATGAGGTCAAAAGGTTTTTTAGAGACAAATGCCAGATCAGTGGGAGACTTAATATAATCTAACTCCATTGAAAGTGCAAGATTGAGAAATCTCAGACACCCAAGGGTAAGATTTCAATATTTCTCAAGCCTCGTCAGAGAACCATTGAAATCTTACCCGAGGGTGTCTGAGATTTCTAAATCTTGCATTTTCAACAGTGTTTGATTGTTTTTCTCACAGTTATAAGCAAAATACAAGATTCTGTGCAACCAGACGGCAGTTGGCGTCCTCCATGTCTAAGCAACTTACCATGACGTCGATAAAGTCAAAATGTATTTCCTCAAGTGAAATTCTTATCTCACCCATGGGTTGAGACAAGGATATCTCAAATGGCTAAAAATAGGAACTGGCTTGTCTCAAAGGTGAGAAAAAATACTGAGTGTGAAATCATGTATTGGAATACACACTTCTGAACTGAAAACAATCCAAAATATATTTGACCTTAGAAATATAAACATTGAATCAACACCTTTCTTGATGTTTTTAATGAGTGACTTGTGACATCTAAAGGGACCTCAGTAATTTGCATTTTTCGTGATTAACTTAAATAAGTAGAATTGATGATGATTATGATAATGAAATAATTGTATTTTGTTTTCCAGTCAAGCACTACTGAAGTATCAGTCAACTATAAGTTTAATGATCCAGAGTCACAACTTGATCACTATAAAATACAGATCTTTGAGAAGTATCAGGGAACCAGACGTCAAATTGTACCTAGTAAGTTTTAGCATTCTCTAATTTCTAGCAAATTTAACCAACGCCTGACCGGTGTGATAAAAATATTTCTCATCTCTATAGAGAGAGAACAACTCGCGTGGAATTTCCCACCAAATCTATTCGGAACATAATCCTCTATGCTTTACATTATGTCATTTTAGAAACATTTTCTACAACTAAACACATTAATTATAACATTTTCTACAATTAAACACATTAATTATAAAATTTCTCACATCTTGTTAAATGAATTTTCAAATGTTTGAAAACTTGGCAAGTCTCATTTCAAATATTTGCAAAATTTATTTAACTCGATGTGAGAAATTTCATAATCAACTTAGTTGTCATTGTAGAAACTATATTTAAACTGTACTCTGCTCAATTTATTTTATGGACAAACATTGTATTTATGCTTCCTTGTGATAAATATAGTTTCTCCTTCAGGTATGAGTGTGCTAAAAATATTTCATCCTCTCCATAGTAAAATTTTGATTTTCAGCATGTGACCTTTAGCGAGAATGCTTAAATCAAAATTTTATTGTCGAGAAATATTTTTAACTCGCAACCTAGCCGAATGAAAAAATTTTTATCCCATGAAATGTGTGTAAAATGCGAAAAATTTAAAAGGGTGGGAAATCTTTCCCAGAAATTGAATCAAAGCCAGTTGGTTGAAAAGTCATGTGCACATTTAAACTTTGCTGAGAATTGGAGAAAATCTGATCATGTCACTCAATATTTCCCTTGACAATGGTTGTAGGATTTTGATTATGAGCAAAAATATTCATTGAGTGATGGACTAATTATTTTTGCATTTTGTACACATTTACTTAATGTACATATATATAGATTGACTTGCAAGCCTTCAGGGAAAAGTATACGCCAGGCTGTTTCATGATTTTCAACAACAATTTTATTCAATTAGCCCACGGAAGTTATAAGAAAGTAATTGATGAATTTCATCTAGCAGCTTATTTTCGAGGCTGCAGGGTACAACCCCTCCAAAACTGGATGTCCATGGTTGCCCAGGATGAATAAATACACATCCCATCTTTTTGACGACCCTTTCCATACCCCAAAGTGATTATTTGTTAACAAACTTGTTCTTGTCTTAATATAGCTGAAATATTGCTCAGTAGACGTTGAACAATATTCAATCAATCAATCAAGCAGCTAATTAACATTGTTTCTACATCCAAACCAATTTATGGTTCTGCATGGAATGGTGTAAAATATCAAAATTCTTAACACCAATGTTCCACTTCTGTTGACTTAAACAAATATTGATGACTGTACCCATAGGCAGATAATCAAAATGATGTAACACAGTTGGACAATGGACAATGTTGAGATGATCTCTATCAGTAGAAAATTAAGTTCTGTAGGCTCGTATGTATTAAAGCTTACAGTATATGTTCGAAAATACCCATGCCATAAATATTGATAAATTACATCCAAAGAAGGCTAATATAAAAAAAAGAAATTACATCCAAAGAGGGCTAATATAAAAAAAGATGAAATGCCTTCATTGTGATTTAAAGGAACTAGTTCTCAATGCAATGTCAGGGACAAATCTTGAGGGTTTGAGTTTCCCGCAAAATTACAAACGTCTCTAACTCTAAAATGGTCAGACTGACCTATCAATATTTTTTGCTCAAAATTATCTATTGAAAATGCTCTAAAACACTGAACAATCAATATGAAATGGATAAAATTCTGGACAATGGTAGTGACCCACCTTGTTTCCTTGTTACACTCAGTCAAATGAGCAGTGTACATAGTATTTGACAGTTTTTATTCTATTTATAGCTACAGTAGGGCAGTGGATTATCCAGGGAAATGAGACTATTCTTTACACTAGTAGTAGTCTGACATTGAATCCAGGAGGTCGATACAGCATTAAAGTGGGGGCTGTTAACAGAGCAGGTGCCATTACAGCATTTGAAACTGATGGTGTAGTTGTTGACAGTTCAGCGCCTATGGTAAGATATCAATAAAAAATGTAAAAAATGGATAACAGGAACATCTACAATGGCTGTAAATTATAATTACATGCCACAATCTGTTATTGAACTTCACATGAAGAACACGAATAAGACAAAAAACAAACATAGACAACAATAAGAACTCGGGACAGCCGGACTTGGTACCGGCACTATCAAAAGCTAGCGGTAAGGTTAAACCGGTTTATAGGTACCCAAACCTCCCCTTTATCTGTCCCGTTTCTGATAACTGATTCAGAATTTTGATTATGGAAAAATAACCATCAAATGACCACAAAACTTGCCAACAGTAGTGTTGGCAAATGTAATGTGTCACTTCCTAGAGTGAAAAGAAATCTTTCATTTTTCACTGATAACAATATGACATTGAATTCAATGGGGAAAAACTGGGTAAATTACCTCTATCTGTATAATAAATGCATAAAATTTTGATTTCATGTAATAAAATTTAAGAGCAACATATTTACATTTACCACACTGAAGGATTAATTTTAAAGAATCTA
>MJUU01065495.1:525-31748 GCA_002080025.1 Modiolus philippinarum | reverse complement strand
TCAACAATAAAAACACAAATAAAAAAAAATATATATATATATATATATATATATATATATACCCCCCCAAAAAAAAACCAGCTGTATTTGGTACCGATACTAACAAAAGCCAGCTGAAAGAATAAACAAAACCAAGTATAGGTCGATTTCTAACTACATAACCACTATATTGTACAAGAAAGGATGGAACAAAGCCTTAGTTTGAAAGTTTACCTGTAAAATAACTTTTCGGAAAAGGGATGTCCAGTTTTTCGGAAACGTCCATTCAAGAATTTTAATTTTTTTCGGAAATGTCCTGCGCCCGTTGTAATAACAGTATTATGAAACCTCATTCAGACAAGGCCATCTCTTCAGAATGCCCCAAGTTGCAGCCAAGTCTCAAACACAAACAAAGCCACCCAATTTATGGCCAAATCAATATGCAATGAAGGAATATGGAGTAAATGCACTGTTGAGATAAAGTCTAATTTTAAAACAAAGCAATCGAACAACGCTTTTATTATTTATTTAAGCAAAGATGCAAAGAAAAGTGCTCACCACACAAACGATTTTATCAAATCCCAAATACAAGGTCTTCTTCTGATTTATAAATGACTATGTTTGGTTATAATTTTGCTAGTAATTTCAAGTGTTGATCTTTAAATGTGTTCTTCATATAGGATCTATTGTTAAAATATAAGTTGTGTAGGAATGCAGATTCTAAACCACTCTGCTTTTCAAGCACAAACCCTTGAAATCCCCAGCCCCGACGACAAAATACATCAAACAAGCCAACCATAAAAGAACCAAAAGTGTTCTTATCGAATACTTAAAGTAAATAACAAACATGGGATTACTTAACTATATGCCCATTATAGAAGGTGGAGGAAGGATATTTGATTTAGTCGAGAACAACAATGCATGCCAACAGTCTGAAACTATACGGAATTACAAAAACACATCACATAATGTTAAATTATCTAATATTACACAGCCACATTAAATAATGACAATACTATATCAAGTAATTACGCAACCATATCATATCATATAAAAGTATCATTAAGTAATATCAACAACATATTGAGTAATATTTGGTCAATATTACATAATTTAGTAAAAAAAACACACACCACATCAAGCAATATCAGAGCATCACATAAGACAGCTATGGCGTTCAACTTCTCTGTGATTTTTGTTGGACCTCATGTTAGTGTATACCTTCAATCGAAATCCAGCAATATGTTGATACTGTTGCTGACATGAAATTCAACCTGATTGCTCGCAGGTTGGATGAGGATTGCTCTCAGAGTCGTACGATCGACACCGACAATGATCTTATTCTTATTACATGCAACGACGATCCATCGAGATTTTCTCGCGTCCGGTTTTGGCAGTCAGACGCCAGTTGAGCTTAGTAGTCTTGGGAACGGCTATGGAATCATAATGTACCAACGACGTGCTTGAGGGTAATAGCAAAGGAGAACGACCCGACGAATTCGTAGTTCTCTTTATCGGCATCAGCTGTTGAATCTTTGAACACATGCTTGAGCCACTGCGATTTGGAGAAATCCGTCCGGGTAGTAACATTCCCCAGATGGTCATAGTGGTTGCAGGTTGGTTCAGGTGTTCAATCTGATGACTGGAGAGTCTGTTGCTGATGATACGAAAGAGGAATATAACAAAGTTGTGAGCGAGCGTCATCAGATCTGTGTAAACGTAGGCAGTTTCTGAGCGAGCGTCATCAGATCTGTGTAAACGTAGGCGGTTTCATTTATCTTCGACCGAGAGGTAACTTTAGGCGGGGTGAAGAAATTAATTCTTGGTCTCGAAATTTATGCGGATTTAGACATCGGGGTAGTTGATTTAGGCGCCGGCTTTGGGAAAAGCTGAAACTATTGGATACTTTCATCGAAAGTCAATCCTTAAGGGATGGTGAACATTTCAGTTATTGCGTATTTATTGATAGCGCCACACAAAGTCTTGAACGGTGGATATGCGGCCGCCTGATATGTGATTGACATACCGAGCTTGCTGTTGTGGGGTCGGTTTTAAAAGCTCTACAGAGCTTATGTTTTTTTGTTTTATGTTTTACCGACTTTAAATAAATTTTACTTGACTTGTACTTGACTTGATGTTTTGGAGCTTTATTGTGGCCTTTCTGTTGCACCACAATTTCTCCAAGACGTGGTCGACAGCAAAACAACGACAGTAGAATACCGAAGGAACAAAGCACAAGATTACATAAATCAAAGTCCAGAGACAAGGCAAAATCAAGAACACCAGAAGACGGAAGACCAAAGACACTACATGCCCACAAAACACACAACCAATTGATGCTTCCTATTCAACTCTTATTGTCAAGACTGCATTCGTGGCGGTGCTCACAGCCTTACACCCTAACACTTCATTCATCCGAGAAGCTTAACTGCAGTGTCGAGCAACCTTGGACGACCCACCACATACTTCTGTCGGTAACCTCAGTTGATCATAAATGCTGTTTAATTAAAGCAGTTTTAAATGCAGGTGAATGTACACCACATGGTTGGTGTGACCCAGACATTTATAGACATCAAGGTTATCAAACATTTCAAAAAGTTGCGCACTCCGTTGTTCCCGGCACGACAGGTGACAGAGCACGGATTAAGGCGAAAAAGCATCGAGATCTTTTTGAAAAAAAAACGCCGCAGGTACCCTGCTGCCAGCATTTCTTGCCTGTAGATGTGTTACCGATCTGCTTCCATTAGAATCTTCGACTCGCTTTTAGGGTCCTCAACGACATAGAATTCAACTTATTGAACTTATGCATGATATTCATATGGCATTGGATAATCAAGAATTTATCAGTCTCATTTTTTGCGTTGTTAGTAAAGCTTTTGACCGAGTATGGCTGAGAGGTCTCTTGTTAAAGTTTGAACGATATGGCATCAAAGGTGATATTTTTACATGGATCGAAAGTTATATTAGTAATAGAAAGCAACAAGTCATTATCAAAGATGCTATGTCAAGCAAGGGCGAATTACATGCAGGAGTTCCTCAGGGGTCCATCATGGTGCCTGTCTTTTTTCTTATTTTTATAAATGATATTGCTGATGATATTCTTGGGCTATGTAGATTGTTTGCTGATTATACATTGGTTAGTGAAAGGTCATATGAGATAAATAGTTTGCACAATATGGTCAATATTAATCTTGAAACTATTTCCAATTGGGCAAAACAATGATGGCTTGTTAAACTAAATCCAAAAAAAACAAAAAACAAAACAAAAAAAAAAAAAACAAAACAAAAAACAAAAACAAAAACAAACAAACTGAAATAATGTATTTTTGTGCTACAGGTATCCCGGATGAATTTGTGGTTTTCTATCGGAGATACTCATATATATATACCCGGTAGACAGTGACAAACATAGTGGAATTATACTAAGTGCAGACACGAAATGGTCCAAACATATAAATACAATAGTGTCAAAAGCCAATAAACAAATAGCTGTATTAAGAAAGTTTAAATTTCGTTTATCTAAGTATGTTTTATAACTATTTATCTGACATTTATTAGACCGTTACTATTTTTTCTATCTTATCATACTTGACTTAAAAAACATATTTTTCTGTTTGTAATATACTGTGTGTTTTGTATTTTGTAATTTGTAAATGAGAAGACCTCGTTAGTTGTGAAACTTGTGTCTAATCCTATGTATCATTATATGTATTTGATAAAAAAAAATATGTTTAAAATACATAGAATTACTTTGGTGTATGGCACCCAATGTCAGCAAGATGTCATCGCAGATCAAAAGTTTCCCTTTTCTTTGTAACAACATTCCAAAAGTACCGGCATATGGAGTTTACATCTCCCAACTCATTCGCTACTCAAGGGCCAGTTGATACAGTGAATACCTTGATAGAGCTCGGTTGCTTACAAATGGGCTACTTAAGCAAGGGTATGATGCCCATAACTTGAGGTCATCACTACAGAAGTTTTACGGTCGACATCACGATCTTGTGGACCGCTATGGGATATCTGTTTACCGGATGACAACAGATCTCTCTCTTTGCCACTAAAGTTTGTTTTCCTCTACCGGATTTGACTTTAATACCAGAGTTGACATGTTCAACACGGTGGGTGTCTTATAAGAAGCAGGAGATGCTTACTCTACCGATGCACCCGATCTCACCCATGAGTTTTTTTTTATTGGGTCCGTGTTGTTCATTTTTTGTATATATGTGTGTCTTCATTTTCTTTTCTGTGCCGTGCTCATGTTATGTCTTTGTTTTTCCGACGTTGCCATTGTCCTTGGATTGTTCATTTCAGACTGACGGTTCGGTTCTCACTTACTTTCTTCTCTTTATGAGTCGTTCTGGACCTTAAAGCGAAGAGTAGTGTTCAAATCGACCCAATGGGATTGCTTGAACCCAAAGATCCAATGTATTTTAGTGAGATTTATGCCCTTCTCCAAGTAAGCTTGAGATTACTGTAGTAGAGAGAATACTTTTCACGATTGTGAAATGGAATACTAGCTTGCATACCTTGTTACAATAGCCATTGTGAGCGTCATGAAGCTCCTCAGGGTACTCAAAGTCACACTCCATCATGGCTCCATATTCGCGGTCATAAAATCACATCATAATGATCTAAACCTCCTCCAGATCCCTTCACTAGAAGTTTCCTTTCTTTAAAGGTTGTGACATCGCCTTACCAGAGAGGTTGTTGGCGTTGAGATAGGTCAAGTACTCTGTTGGCTGATTGCAGTCGTAGTTTTACCGGTGTTGCCATGTCAATTAGACCATTGCGACACCTCTTCTGGTTACACTCTCAAACATCATCTACGCCGGATAACAGCTCCGATTGTGGTTTGAAAGACCCCCATAGGCCAACCCGGAGATGTGAAGCATCTGCAGTGTCAGGCTTAAGTTTGTCATACACAGCTTCCTGAAGTCAACAAAGACTTTATCCAGTGCATGGCCACATCACTGTCTCGCGAAGATAAATTAGGCGTGAGCATAGTTCCCTACTCTCCAGTAAACTCCTCCTATGGTGGTGGCTGTTTTTTCACCGATTTTTCAGGTCGGTCTGCGTAATCATAGGGTTACAAACCTTTTCTGATTATCTGTTCGGACATATCACCGAAATTCCTTTGAGATGCCTTTGAATATGGTTACTAACAACTATCAGGAAGCATGTGTTGTCAGAATAGATATCCATCTCTCAAATAGCATTTTTTTCTTACTAAAAATTTAGAAATTAATTGACATTAACAAAAAAGAAAGGGGCTTTTAGCAAGTCTAGCCTTTGAATCATTTGTCATGTTTCATGCTAAGTTTTCTATGTAGCTAAGCATAAACGTTATTGAGTCGTTGACTCTCATCTCTAAGTCTCCATCAACCTTCTGGGAGAAGCTGATGTGCTTTTGTCCGTGTTTGGGATGTAGGTGAGCAGGTCGTTGTGAAATACAAATTCTTTAATAAATATATGCGCATCATACCCA
Organism: Modiolus philippinarum; assembly: GCA_002080025.1. Taxonomy (NCBI): domain Eukaryota; kingdom Metazoa; phylum Mollusca; class Bivalvia; order Mytilida; family Modiolidae; genus Modiolus; species Modiolus philippinarum. The sequence continues at coordinate 26,281 of MJUU01065495.1, read as the reverse complement.
CTGAGATTGTGTTAAACGATTGGTATACGAAGCTCGGGAGCTGGATATTGCAGTGCTTGTGTGCTGAGCCTTGATTCTTACAGGAGAGTTTGCCTTGTGTTGGGAAATAATTTCTACATCATGCATTATATCAAATGTAGCACTATGTGCTTGCTTTAAAACTCTCGTTGTCTTCCTCGGTCATCACCATGGGATTGTTTCATTTGTAGAGCTTAGTGACACCCCCCTTTTCCACACTATGCAAAAGCTTACCACAGTAGATGACTGGGTCATGGAAATCACTTTCGGCTTAATTATTTTTATCCGATAGCAGAAACCTGACAGTCGGTGTCGTTGGTATGCTTTCGTAGGCAATATTGATCCGGCTTGCAAGTGTGATCTTCTCTGTGAAGTATTCAAACTCTTTTAAACATTTTTTTTTTCAAATTATGGATTTCCTATGTTTGGGTTCTAGTGCTGCTGATGAGGAATTAATTTCAGAAATGGCCATGCAGCTCATTTAAGTAATTGCAGTATGAATTAACATATGTTTATGGTCTCATGTTCATTTACTCCATATCCTTTTGTAAAATTCTTCTACCTATGTGATGAATTAGACTTTATTTAAAATACTTTTTTAGCTATGAAATCATGCGAAGGCATATTGCCAGACATAAGAATTTTGATACAGTGCAATATTGTTGCTTGCTCTCACTGGTCAGGAAAAGGCAATCTAAGTGTATTGCGCCTGCGCCTGTGTTCTTGGATATTTTGAGGGTTTTACCCGAAGATCCTCCTCCTCATCTTTGCTTTTCTTTCTGCCGTCAGAGCCAAACACTTTGATATAAATGTTCGTGTTCTGCCTCTCGAATTCATTGATTGACTCGAGAGAGACTGTGAACTAAGTGCCGTCAAATTTGAGCTCACTATCCCGTTTCTTGTACTGGTTAAGGCGGTAGGCATGATTCATATTCTCAAGTAACTCCCCTTGAAACATCGATTATCTTCATTTGTGACACTGACAATTGCCTTCCTTTCGGCAAGTACTCATTGTGTTGGTATATATAGAATCTTCCCTTTAATGGCATTTTCTCCACTCGCTGAGTTCGCTTTCAGCAGTTCTACTCGCAGCACTAGAAGCACTTCTAAACTCTTTTTTTTCATCGAGTGCACCTAAAATTATGGTGGCGATAGTGCTCCGACTTACCTTGAGAAGCATTTCAATATCTCGAAGCTTCAAAGGTTCGATTGCTACCGTGCCAAATACGCCTTTTAGTGCTGCGAACCATCAATGCTTTTGATATTATCTTCACTCGGCGCACCATTGATATCACTTTCCACCAGGTTCTGAGAATCAGGTCTCCTTAACCTCGAGTACTTTGTGATGGCATAGCTCTTTACTTATGTTTTTAGCTTATTGTTGAAGACCCCTTCGAAGCTGAATTTCCGGTTGGTTTTCTTCTTGATGACCTTTACCAATTTCTCCCCTGCCTCTCGACTGTATTCTCAGACAGTTATCCTTCCATATTTGAAGGAGTATCTTGATGGTCTCTTTTATCACGATCTTGCAACCCACTGGGATATTTCCATTTTCCTTCAGTTGACGCAGTTGTTTGCTTCATAGCTCATCCTTTTCTGGTTTGCTTTAAACAGAACTCGTTCTTCATCCTCTTGCATGCTCATTAAGCTGATCTACTGTTGGGGATTGGAATAATATCTTCTTCATAGTCAAGAAAGTAATCCTGGTAGCTATCCATGTTTTCACTATTAGATTGCCTGCATTCTGACTTATTACTTACCAAGAAATCCAAATAAAGGTTTTATGTGTTTTTTTTTCTGGTGCAGTTCCCATGTGGATTGTGGCAGGTGATTGTAGTTTTTGGTCATTGTAGGTGTTAACTGTTATCTTGATTGTATAAAAATAAATGATGGAAGAAATGTTGAATCTTGTAAGTATTGCTTCTATCAAATTTGTACTTATTTTTTATGTACTTCAATTCTAAATAGAGTATCACGTACCCTTCCTTGCATCAAACAATGGCAATAGAATACCAAAGAGAAGGGACAAAGAGTGAAATTTACAAAAATCCAAAGACATGGCCAAAACGAAATCCAAATTTATTTATCCAAATTTATTCTTGTAAAAGTAAATATATCAAAGTCTGCAGATGCTACTTGAGGTATCTTTCAAATGTTTTTTCTTCTTAATTTACGATAATATTGAGAGAGACTCTAATCACGGGGCATTGGTTTCATATTCTATTCATGGAACAATGAATTTAAAAAACATGTCATTATCTGAAAACAAAAATCAGACTCATCGCGTGGAAATAATGGTATGCAGTCAGAGATGTGGATTTCAGATAGTCAGCAAAAGATAAATTTGTCACTCTTACGAAACTATTTTTTAAATGACAGCGTCATTTCCTTTTCGAATATAAATCATGGATACCTTTATTTGGGATTTCAGTATGAAAAGGCAAGTGATAATAGAAAAGGTCTCGTTGAGAAATAAAAATCAGAGAATATATGAAATATATAAAATATCCAACAAAGAAAAAAAGATGATACTTGGAAAAATTTATCTTCGTGACCCCTTATTAATCAAGGCTTAAAAAATTCCGTCTCATACGATCATAAAAAAATCCCTAATAGTTGTAACTAAGCGTTAATTTTGAAGTGTCCGCCCGAACTGTGATTCAAGATTTAATTTCTACATTATACTGGGATCAACATTACTTTTTACTGCCTACGCCCTGTTTACAGCAATTGATGTTGGATTGCTGCCGGACAATACCACTATACCGCTATGGAAGGGGTGGTTTGATTTAACTCTACATTTCCTTTGAAATGCCTGTACCAAGTCAGGACCATTACGGTTGACATTTTTGCCGTTGGTGTTGCGCCTGCTTTCCTCTTGGACTTTTTCTCCTGACAATTCTCTTCGGTTATTTTGGATTTATACAAATCACAGAGCCGCTTACTGATGGACATCAAATGAAACATCTAAGCATAGAAAACTCACTTTATGGAAACGTCAGCTTTTTGTCATTCCTCAATGCAGTTTAATGGGTTCTTCCATGTTGCAAACAAGTGCTCAAACAATCAATATTAATAATAGTTATAACTACTCTGAAATGAACTAAAACAATTCTGGAAAAATAATTACTACTCAAATTCTCCCAGCACTTCCACCTAAGAGTTAAAAATTCAATGGACATTGTGTAAGAGAGGGAACAAAACTTATTTAAGATCAGTGAACCAATAAATTGCCTCAAATTATCGCATTTGATAACACATTAAGAACTTCTAAAATGATAAAAATTGAAAAAGGGTCCGCCAGGTTATGAAATAGATGAAATTTTAGGAAAATCCTTATTACAAATACCAACTGAAACTGATTTTGGTAATTGAAAAGATAAATATGAAGCGAAAAATCATGTAATAGTAACAGTGACTGAACATAAATATGTTTTAAGACAGTAATTTCGCTTTTTGACAAAATCGTTGTACAAACCATAGGCACGACAATAGCGAACGAGTTGTGAAATGTAGACGCCATGTGTCGGAGATGTGGGAATATTACTACTCAAAAGCGGAAAGTTCATTATTGGAAAGTCGAAATCACCAAACTTGTCGTAAAGTTTTGTTTTCAGACGACCAGAGTTGTCAATGTAGGTCCAGGTATGATGCTGATGATGGTGTATCAGTGGTCGTTTTAATTTCGAGTTCATTTGGGAACATAAGATGAAGGTTATCCTTAAATTGAGGAGTGTTTAATGAAAGAACAACATCTATATAACGGAATCTGAAATTATAGGGCTTGGCTAGCTTATTTTGTTTTCTGAACTAGCTCTTGTATGAATCTGGCTTCATACGAATAGAGAAACAATTCTTCTAAAAATGGCGAACAATTAGTCCTCCTAGGTATCAGATTGAAATAAAAACACTAGTTGAAAATATTTTAATGATATTGGAGAAACATTTGAACATGCTAAAGGTGTGACGGAGTCCTTCATTTTGAAAGAAGCCGTTATCATGGAGGAAACAATCTGTTCCAATAAGGTAACATTATCCAGTAGAATGTCTTGTCCGTAAAGTCATATTGAAAAAGGCAGTAGAATGTCGAAGGATATATAATTAAGGTATAAAAAAGGATGAGTTGCATTAAGGCGCTAAATCGGCCCATTGATTTGAAAAAAAAAATAATTTAGTGAAAGCATACTTTCTTTGATACATTTCAACACAAGAAAATTTGCAGTTTTTGACCACATGTGTATTTTTTGAAAACATTGCTTCTTTCTTTTGAATTAAACTCGTAACTCTTCATGGCAATTAACATTGAGCCTATGGAAGAATAATCGACATTGGGTATATTCGAACTGAGTTTTAACCCTGCCTTGCATTTGGAACCAAGCTAATAATTATATATGAGATAAATTATTTAATAAAAATTATGCATGCAAAATGCCAAGCTGGTTCCTCGTGCAAGGCATATAATAAAATAGAAAAAAAAATGTAGTTTTAAAGTGAAAATTCCGTGTATTTATGATATAATGTTCTGTAATCTGCCTCGTTTATCAAAGTTTTATGGATTCATATAAGCAAATTATATCTTTATATAATCAAAATCCAAATTTCTTTCTATTTTAACCCTGTCTATTTCCTATGCTACCCATATGCTGTATCTTCGATTTTGTCACTGCCCTTTAGCACAATTGGTCTAGTAAGAAAAGGGTTCCCTTCTCGATGTGTTTCAGGAGCGCCTATAACTTTTCTGTACAGCTGACACTTGAACAGAGTTGATGTTTAATAAAGGAATCTAACAATCAAAATATAAAGATACACGTGTCTTTAGTTTTAAAGGCCTTTGTTTAGTGCTTAGTTGTTCTTTTTGAGCTTCATAGTAGGTATGAAAAGCTCTCACAATGAAAATATAATGATCTTTCATACCTGAGAATATGTTTGAATTGATTGCAGCAAAATGCAAAACTTGCTCTGCGATAAGTGTGCATTTTTGTTATACAAGGGATTCCATAATTGTTCTAAGTTGATTCTTTTCTTGTTCTTTGGGAGTTAAAATCAGTTAAATGCCTTTCTAAAGATAATGCAGATGGTGTGTGTGCAGGGGGCATAGTACACTGAGGGCTCATTATTGAGCCATGTTCAGAACTGAGAGTTGAAAAGTGTTTGCATAATTGGTATAATTTATAAAAACCTCTTTATATTTAGTACAAATATTCTTAATTATACCAAATAAAGCGCATAATATTTACTTTGCAATAGTCAATATTTCAGTGTTAGTATTCTTGGTCGAAAATTCGAAAAATCATAATAGTAAAACAAATATATGGGATGTCGTCTCCTTGATATTTACCCCATTTCCTTTCTTTTTCATATTATACAATCAAGGGTCTAAGTCGACAAAATCATTTTATTTAGGCCCAGTGAAGTGATATTTTGTTTCAAATTTATATTAATATATATGAAAGTTTGGATTAGTATATGAAAACATGTCGGACAAGTACAAATTCATACTAACATAAAAATAAAATATCAGAAAATATGATAATAAAGTACTCCATTTACCTCGAAAAGTTAAGTTTTTGTGTAGATTTTTCTCATAATGAATTATCAGTTTGTATCTGTATTATTTCCCTAAAAAAAAATATTGATTACAAAACGAAGGTATCCTGGATATATAGAATAGCATCATATGCACATTATTATAATATCAAATAACTTCTGCAAAATGATGTTCATTATTGTTTTGGCACCGTGCCAATCTGTATTTAAACCATTACATTAGGGAAACTTTTCAACATAAGATTACATAAAGTATTTCTGACTGTTAGTCAAAGAAATAAAAATGGATAACAGGAAACATTTAAAAAGGGCTGAAAATTACAATTAAATGCTGCTACCTGCCAGGGAACTGCACAGAAAAACGCGAAAATAAGACAAGTAACAAAAGTAAACAACGACAGGAAATTGGAGCAGTCGGACTTGGTACCGGCACTAGCAAAAGCTAGTTAAACCGGTTTGCGGATATCGAAATCCCTCCTTTCTTTAGCCCGTTACCCTATAAAATAATAAAGTATACGGATAAAACCCAATACAAATAGACTTCTAACTCCATGACCTAATCTTGAAACAAGAGAAAATGTCAATACGTAATTTTGAAAACTTGGTCAGGAGGTGCTCGCTGATAACTGCCGGCTAGCTCAATGCGCAGCCTAGTCTGGTAAAGCATAGTACACTACGGAAAAAAAATCAAACTTATAACTTCGAGAATGGTTTGGCAAAGAATCATCATATATTTCAGTAGGCATCAGCAGTATCAGCGAGGAGCCAGTATGTGTGTAAAATTTTCAGGTCACTAAATCTCAATGCTAATTTTACGGAATCACCAACAGTCCTTCATTACGTTAACAATGAAAGTTACGTCCCAGTTTTTCTGGATTTTTAATCTGTTTCTAGCATTTTTTAAACAAAATTTAAAACGAAGATTAGAAATGCTGTTTGCGAGTAACGCCATATCTAGATATCAGATGTTAATATCTATTATATAACTTCTTAAATGTATTCAACAACTTATGGAATCTGCAATCCTGTTGTTAAAGCTTGGCTGTGATAGTAATGTAATGACCATTAAAATAATCAAGAGTAGAACAAAAGCTTACGAACCGTGCCTGTTTAGAAATATACATCCCGTAGGATGGAGATAGGGGAACGTCGCCGTCAAGAAAAGAAAAATGAGGAATAGTGAAATCAAAGTCACTCCTTTTATCATATATTCTAGTTTTTATTTTACCAGAGTCAATGCTGATAGATAGATCCAGAAAAAGGTAGTTTTTGGAATCATTGTTAGCTTTAAATACTTTCATTTCTTGTGAGTAAATGATGTCTGCATTATCTAAAAATTGGGGATTGTCAATAATAAGGATATCGTCAATATACCTGCTGTTATAATTGAAAATAGAAATAAGTTTATCACTGTTTTATATGGTTCCACTTTGATTTTTTTTTCGTAAAATCTCGTTCGTAATAGAACAGAAAAAGATCTGCAATGAGAGGTGCATAATTTGTACCATGGGAGTATCAATAACCTGTTGACAAATAGAATAAAAATGTTGTCCAACAAAAGATTGATTAAGTACCTTAATCATATAATCATATGTCCAGGAAAAATGATTTTTGTAATTAATATAAGAGAAGAATCCTAGCTTTTTGTTATAATAAATGAAGTGCAGGCCATGAAATTTAAAAGACCATTTAATAAGTTTTTTTTTTGGATTGAATCAAATTATGTGGCCGGGTTGCATAAAGTGTAGAAAAATCATAACTGTCGATGGATGAGACTGGTCTTTGTATTGATTGTAATTCATCTAAATTTTCAATAGAATTTTTCACACTAAAAAGTTATTTACATCAGAGTTTTGATAAGTGTAAAAAAAAGGATAAGTTATTTTGGTATTTGATTAAGTGCACTAGTTAAATGGATGGATACATTAGAAGTGCAACACTTACTGGATGATGAAATTAAACGATTTGTGAAGCTTAGGAACCCAGTACATGGAAGGCACGTTTTTATCTTAAGGTGGAACTTGGAGCATTTATCTATCCTTATAATGTTGTTTGTCTTCTGTGTAGAGGTTTTTATAAACGGTGATTGGTTCATACAATTCTTACAAACTACAATGTTTCCGCGCGAAAAATTATTGTACTGCTTTGTTGATGAGTATAACAACACAACCACGTGGATTATTTGAGGCTTGCACAGGGTTATTTTCGTGCAACGTGTTTGTCGATTTTTATTTAACACGCAGTCGTGCTGGAGGATCATTTTTCGTGACATTGAAACAAAACAAAAAAAGCACGGGAATTTTTTTTTAATAGGGCCTGTAAGTCTCGTACAATTTTGGAACTTCCGGGATCAAAAATTGTACCCGGAAGTTACATTTTAAACGAAGACATATGACGTTTCAAACAAAAATTAGAACGTCATAATCCTAAGACGTCATGTTTCGGCGGGAAACGTTTTCAATTGCCTGTTTAACGTGGATTCTCGTCAGTCACATGACGAGACTTACAGACCCTATTCTCGTTCGTGTAAAAACGACATTATATTTCTCGTACGTATAATCTTTACATAAAATCAATAAATGNACAAAAAAAAAAAAAAAAAAAAAAAAAAAAAAAACACCATCGGCTAAGAAGCTAACATTGTTAGTTAGGCTACAAGTAGAAATATATTATATATATTATACGGTGTGGCTTCGCTTTACCGTATAATAGATTTCTATACGATGTTGGCTCTTTAGCCGATGAACATATATATTGGTTAACGTTGTTTCGTCCCAATCTGATAGTGTTTGAATTGTCCAATTAGTTTTGTTGAACACCGATATACATGTACTATTTCTTTCAGATAACAACGTTGTTGGAAGCTTTGTTAATAAGTATAAACACATTTTTACCAAGATCTATCAATTTCAAACTTTCAGAAATGATGTATTTCACCATTTTACACATTTTGACTAAATATGAAGTTGTTATTCAGATGTGCCCATATTTTTCAAAGCACAAAAATGTGCAAAACACAGCAAATATCTATGAAATTCTGACTATTTCCAAAAATATAGCTTTTGAGTTAACTGATTATCATGAGAATCAAACTGATATGGAAAAAAGCTTTATCATTTTCATAAAGCCCTATATTTGTTCAATGTTTCAGGAACATAAGACGTCTGTTTGTATAGTTTTAGTTTCATGGTAAATCTTGGGCCAAAAATGGGTCTTACTGCCACTCATCCTTTGGTCACATTTTATTTAAAATTGGGTTAAAGGTCATTTCCTAAAATCAAGAAAAATCCCACGGAACTAAAAGTTTGCTTCATTTTACCAACAAATCCCTCTCGAAATTTTCAAAAAATGATATTAATTTTTTTCCAGACAGTTCAATGTTTTATTTTTTATAATGATTTGTCATTTATCTTCATTAAACAAGTTTCACGGTTACCATTTGTTTCTGAGATGTGAAATTTTAGATATTTGTACCTGAAATATATAAAGGACGCTTTCAATTATTATTGATAATATTTTCTAAGTTTTTGTTGAGCCATTGTTTAAAGGAAACCTTGAATTAATTTTTTAGGCCTTACCTATTCCATTGAATAAAACCTGGACAAAATATATCGCATTTTTGTTTTTGGTATTACTTGAGAAAATGTCCATGAAAAACACGCACTATCATAAAACCTAATAAAAGCAATAAAATTGACCAAAATCCTGTTATATCATCGACATGGAAAGCAAAATCTCAATTTAAATATAAAAACATTAACATGTACATGAAAATTCGAAATTCGACCAATTCAAATATCTCCAACAGATCCAAATAATTTGACAAGACTTGGTCTACCATGTTATTATACCTTCATATAGATTAGAGTTGTCGCACTTTTTATCAAGTTATTCACATAAAATTTTGAGATTTTTACGCAAATTTAATGCATTTTATATGTTGATTTCTCTGTAATGGCAGACATGACACCCATGATTTTTGGCACATATGTAAAGATTGTAGTCATGTTTCCATTTAAATTAAAATATTTCGAAAATTCAGGTGAGTAATTTCGTATTCAACAAAAAAGTCTTAAATTCATGACCATTTTTATTCCAATTTTAACACCGACAAATTATAAAAATCAATGAATAATAAGTTACATTCTATCTAGTCAAACAAAATTGTAGGTCTGGACTTTTACAAAAATAGCTTTTCATCAGGATATCAGAGACTCTTACTAATTTCTATAGATTTAAAGATACCATATCTAAGAATCTGCTATAGGGTATCCCTTAAAACTGATGAATTACAGAAATCGTGACTACGGAAACTTTCTACGACAGTGAAAAATATAAAACTTAATAATTATTCCAGCCTATAAAGCAAAAATTAGTTGTGTGTTATTCATTCCGTTAACCCAAACTCGCAAACTAAGCGTCTTTTTGGACATTGGACACCCTGTTACACAATAAATCTTATATCGTTTGATGAAGATCATGTCTCAAAGCTAATAATCTGAGTGAGACTTGTAATTATGCGATTTCAAACGACGAAGCATATAAGGCCAATGTCTTGACGTTCAATCATAACTATTCCCTTTAGGATTCATCAAGGATACATTTACGGTTTAGAAAGTATGAATTTCATTATACAACGCAAAGGGAAAATTACATTTTGATTGTTTTTAATATACCTCAAAAATAGTTTTTAAGCATTTAAACAACTTTAGAAAAACACGTTCTGTTGTTATATATATTTTGATTACAGCAATATTTTTTACTCAGAAAGAAATTCTGCACATTTTTATTACCCACGCTTAAATGGGGAGGTATCTAGTGATCATGGTGTCAGATTGTTCGTCCGTCCGTTCGTCCCTCCACCGTCGCTAGTGAGATAATAAAAATTATGTTATGTAAATATGGGTTCGACCTAAAATTTGTATTTATGATTTTGGGGCAAAAATGAATTTAAACCATAACGATTATAACTAAAAAGCATAAATTGTCGATTCAATATGTGAAAACATTCTAAGGCGTTTTAGAAAACGTAACAACTTTGAATGTTAATTGATATAACACTTTATTTAGTAGAGATAGTACTCCCTTTCTCCCTTTAGAAACCTGGAAATATAAAAAGAATAATTCAATACATTTACAAAAGAAAATTTAATAATACCAAGTAAATCATTTTCAGTAGTCAGTACTTCTGTGCTGACCCGATACCGACTTTCTTGAAACTTGCAATATCTAAATTTTACAAAATTGTGTTTTAAACAAAGGAGTATCTCCTAATGCATAGCTCTGTCCTTAGATGAATTTTGGCTTTTCTATTTAGACACTTGGTTATTTGTTCTCTATCAGCTTTTTCACGTTTTTGGTTAATGCACTTCCAAATGTTTTGGTTTGATCTGAACTGAAGAGACATAAGTTGTCGAAAATCGCATATGCAGAAAATAAATTGACAGTAACTTCGGTATTTTGTTATTTCAATGGTTTCGTGGCTGACTAAAACGACAAAAAGTTTTCTACGCAACCTGATTTTATCTTACCCATCGAGCCACAAGGATATGAGAAATTTAAAAAGCAAGATTGAATATCTGCATCGGAATGCTTTTAATTCTTTAATGAAGAAGACTGTTAATTTTTGTAGTAGCTCCTACAGTACATTGGCACATGTGCAAAACATACATGTTTGCATCCTATTTTAAGGATGTTCGCTGGTCAATTTTAAAATAACAAGGATTCCTATTAAATGCGATTTTTTGCTAGAAAATTGTACAAGAAGTGATTTAAGCCAAAAAAATCAATAGGTTACCGATGAAATTACTGGGATACAAGTGTTTGAAAAAATGGCGGGAAACTGAACTCCTCCGCTTTTTTCATAGGTTTAACACGAGGAATGTTTATCAAATAAGGAATGTGATAAAATAACACCAATGGAATAAAATTTTGTCAGAATGCTCCAAAAGATGTATAAAATGAATTTATGGAATAAAATTAGGGGGTCACCCGGCAAAACATTATTAAGCTTTTAGATGGATAAAACCAGAGAAATCCGAAAATTTAAGAGAAATACATAAACATGACCAGCTAACATCCTTAATAATTGAATTTTCAGTTTAATTTTATGATCCGGCTCCCAATGTACAGTTTATTTGTTTCTATTTTCTGTTAATTATTGTATGCAAGTAATGGAGCCAAAATTGCTAGGCAATTTGAATATAATGTAATATAATAATAATAAATACCGAGAAAGTTTCACTGAAATGAGCGAAATTCTAATATGGCTTCCTGTATTAGCTTTGTAAATAGAGTCATGTTATAATACCAATATAACACTCTTAGCACATGCGCAAAAGATGCATAGTTTCTGTTGTATATTTTGAATCTATTTTTCATTTCAACTGTCAAAATCTACCATCCACCAACAAATTTTTAATCAAATTTGTTTCCGAAATTCATTATGGAATTTTTTCTACTTGAAAAGGCAATGTTCGGGACAAACTTTAATTTTCCTACTTGCGACGTCACAAATAAAATCGTAATGTCCGGTTCGTCAGCAGCGTTGGTTGGAAAGTTTGAATGGAGATTAAAAGGACTTGGGGCATTTTCTACATTTAAATACCAATTAATTCAAACAAAAGTAAGTTTTTATTGTATTTGTGGAAAGTTTTTTTGTCAGCGAGTTTGTTTATCAAAATAAAAAATGTTACGGAACCATTAGATAGTCGCTGCTCGCTTCGGGTATAAAATGGGTGAAATTTCCATATTAGAATCGAAATAAATCATACCCGCAAAATACTATATTGTCATTATAACATGGGCTTTCGTTGTTTTTTGCATATTTTACCGCTCGCTAACGCTCGGGATAAAATATTTGCAAAAACAACTCAAGCCTATGTTATAATGACAATAAAGTATGGCGGCCATGTTTTATTTCTTAATTGTGTTTTGAGGTATTCAGTAATAAGCGAAATCTTCTGAAGTATTCATTTTCGGAAGCTATAATCCCTGAAAGCATTCCATTATAGATTACCCCCCCCCCCCAAGAAAAAAAGTTAAGTATACAGCATATGACTGGAATTCAACGTAAAACTTTATATTTTCATGGAAATATTATGAATTGCTCTTTTAATCCAAGATAAATTTTTAATATTTTGACTTCGGGGCCATTTTTTTTTAATTTCCTGAAAATGTGAAAGACTAATGATTTTTGAAATTCCAACATGAAGTCATGTAATTAAGCAACTCTTAAAAGTCATCAGCTAGTATGTATGAACACTTTGATTTATTTCAGTCAATTCCCCGTAACTCTGAAAGACCCATTAATTCTTGGAATTTTTACCTAGCGACCATATTTTTGGTGCGTTTTAGTATCAATGATCATTTTCAATAGTAACATTACAAAAATCTTTGATTCTGATGTTGGTAAATCCTGAAGTTTTTAAAGACATGCTATTTTATTTTAATTCTACCTAGCAACAAAGCCTTTTGCCATTCCTTAATTTAGGAATCATTGTTTTCAATAGAATGACTGCAATAATCTTTGGTTCTAGTTCTGGTAAATTTCCTGAACCCTTAAACACCATATCATTTTCAATTCGTTATGGTAATGACGATCATTTTCCATAGTTATTTTGTAAAAATCTTTTATTCTAATTTTGATAAATTCCTGAAACTCTCAAAGACCGCTATTTTTGGAATTCTACCTAGCAAACATATCTTTTTCAATTCCTACAATAATGAAGACTCAATAATGAAGACTCAATAATCAGATTGCAAAATTTTCTGACACTCTCAAAGACCACATTGTTTGGGGGGAATTCTAATTAGCAACCACATCCTTTTCCAATTCCTTACAGTAATGGTGACAATTTCAATAATCAGATTGCAAAAACGTTTGCTTCTAATTTTTGAAAATTTCCTGATTTATTCAAAGACCTGTTGCTTTTTGAAACTCTGCCTGGCAACCATATCTAAAAAGGGTAGCGGGAGGGTGTAATCTTAGGCCTAATTTCATTTTTGTTGTTCATTTGGGAAAGGGTATGGAGGTAATTTGTGGAGAGCAAATGCCGACGTTCACAAGAATGTATTTATACGTGTAATTTCAGTACTTGTACTGTTGCTTTAGGTCTTCCAAATTTGATATGCACTGAAAACACATTAGTTGTCGAAATGGACATGTTTACAATCAAAATAAACAGTTACTGTGGTATTTAGTTATTTATTACCACTAGGTCGATGCCTCTACTTGTGACTGTTAGTTCCGAGGATATTCAACAGAATATTTCGTTCAAAACTAAGGAGTATCTCGCACAGCTCTGTCCTTAGCTGCTTTTGGCTTTACTATTTAGTTCCTATTGGTATTTTGTTCTCTATCAGCTTTTACACATATTTTGTTTATGGATTTCAACTTTATTTATTTGATCTGCAGTGAAGAGACATAAATTGTCAAATGCGCATATGCAGAAACTAAATTTATAGCAACTTCGGTATTTTGTTATCTAAGTAGTCCAGTATTTCAATACTTGCTCAAAAACTGAATTTTTTTCAAAACTTGCAATATCAAAATGTAAGTTTTTTTTACAATCGAAGGAGTATCTCCCTCATGAAAGAGTTATCGATAGCATATTTGAATATATTTCAAAACTATATAAAATGTTATTTTTTTTAGGAGTATCCCTTACGAAAGAGCTGTCCATAGCTTATTTTGGATTGCCATTTAGATTCTGTTGGGTAGATGCTCTCTTTTATCTTTTCATAGATCTTTAGGGTTTGGTGTTCAAATATTTTTTATCTGCACTGAAGAGACATATGTTGTGGAAATGATTACTACCGAAACAAATCCACAGTAACTTCGGTTCTAAAGGGGGGTGGGGGTAATAATTACCGAACTTTGTTACTAAGTTGTAGTATTATTAGGAAAACGCAATAACTAATGATCTTACAGAAATTGCTCTCACAAATGTAAGAGGTTTTTATATAACATGGGTGGTCAAACCAATCTGTCCTACCATGATGCAACATTACACAGTCGTAGGTAGGGTTTTTAACACCATAACCTGGATACCAATTAGACATACTCAATTTTGTTTGATCAAAACTCCATCTAAACTGTCCTTCAACTAAATCTGTCAAACCGATCCAATAATGAACACCTAGAATATGATACAATATATTAATATTTATTTCTTTGTATTCTTTATTTTGTTTTGGTTTTTGTATGTTGTAGATTACTTTTCTTTTGATGCTTTCATAAATTATGTTTCTTTATTGTTGGCTGTGTGAACGGATATCACCCTTTTGGAGCAACAGATGATACCTCCAATTTTTGTACAGGTTCATACTTTTGTGGTGTACTTATACAGTTTTGTTGGTTTTATCTTTGCAATGCTGCTTCAGTTTGTGTTAGAAATAAAATGCCGTGTTTTATTGTTATTTTTAATTTGTGATTTCCCCCTTTCTCCCTTTTGCTCAGGTATTCGTTTGCCGATGTATTCACAACTTTTTTTATTTGTTTTTCGATTGATTTCAATTTGTGTCTTTTGTGCAATGATTTACCAGGATAATTCTTGTTGTTTACACGTTAGAAACATGACAGCAGAAAGTGAAAAAGACCCATGAAAGAAATTATAGCAATTACCACTGTTTGGTCTGTTCGCAGTAATACTTTTAAGTTCTTCCTTGTTGTCAATTTTAATAATGTAACCTCCAATTTCTCGACATTTTCTCTAAAATTAAAATGGATGGATTATTGGTTATTGCTTATAAAACAATAATCAAGCATAAACATGATGATTCGTGAAATTTCTAAAAGGAGGAAGTTGAATGTACCCACAGGATTCTCAACTTTCGAAGATAAAGAAAATTCACAAAACAATGCATTCATCGAAACAACGGCAGTAGAATACCGAAGGAACAAAGAACAAGATTACATAAATCAAAGTTCACGAACAAGGCGGAAGCAAGAGCATCAGAAGACCAAACACGCTACACAACCACAAAACACAACAAATACAACAATACAATAGTAATGGTGCATTACATGATACCCCGCCACGTTTCACAAAATTTTGAAGTTTCAAAAGGCATAACTCCTTCAGAGCCTCTTGAATCTCTGTATCCAAGTTGAACTAAGATTGAATTTCTAGTAAACAACTTACATACAAAGTTTGGAGACAGTATGTAATTTTGTTAGTCGGAACCCTAAAATTCACAAAATTGCCAAGTTTTCATGTCCCCCTCAGAACCTCTTGGATGTCTGTACCCAAGTCGAACTAAATTTGAATTTCTAGTAAACAACTTATTTACAAAGTTTTGAGGCAGTATGTAATTTTGTTAGTCGGAACCCTAAAATTCACAAAATTTCAAGGGGCATAACCGCAGAACCCCTTGGACTCCTGAGCCCAAAATTGAACTTGACCTGGGTTTTAAGGTAAACAATGTAAAACCAAGTTTACAGGCTGTATGTTGTTTTTTATCAGTTGGAAACCCTAAAATTCACAAAATTTCAAAGTTTCAAGGGGCATAATTCCAGAACCCCTTAGACCTCTGAACCCAAAATTGAACTTCATCTGAGTTTTGTAGTTACATACCAGGTTTTAACACAGTATGTTATTTCGTTTAAAAGCTATCAGTCGGAAACCCTAAAATTCACAAAATGTCAAAGTTTCAAGGGGCATAACTCCAGAACCCCTTTGACTGCTGAACCCGAAACTTGGCCTGAGTTTTGTGGTAAACAACTGACATACTAAGTTTAGAGACAGTATGTTATTTCGTTAACAAGTTATCAGTTTGAAACCTTCGTGGGACAGACGGACGGACAGACAGACACGCGGACGGACGGACACACGACTGAGGGTATTACATAATACCTCGCCTCTTCGTGTGGCGGGGTATAAAAACTAAAGCACTTAGAGTGTGAAAGCATGAAAGACAATTTGATTTTTGGTCAGTCCAAACTATAGGGATTCGATTCTACCCACTCTTAATAGAGTTTTTTGGGGGTATAGTTTGTATATTTTACCATGACTTTTTTCTTCCCGAATATCTCCCATCCTTGTATTATTGACAAAATGCAAAAATAAAACAACATTAGACCATAAAAGGTCCTCAGTCACGCCTATTTGAAAAAAAAAGATTCAAAGGAATTAAAGGAGGAGACATTAAAATTAAGACGTCATAACATTAAACAATAAAAGACCGCATTTACAATAAATTTTAGTTCTGGCAGTTGCTATTTCAACTTTCCCTTTCTCTGCAGCAATATACCTGCATCCCCAGCATATGGAGTATGTATTTCACAATTAATTCGTTACTGTAGAGCGTGCAGTACATACAGTGACTTTGTGGAAAGAGCAAAAGCACTGTCACAAAAACTGCTGAGTCAGGGATATGTTCAGCCTTTGTTACTTTCGTCACCACGACATCATAGATAGATGTCAGTGTCACAAATAAAATTTGACATTTTCAGCTAGATTCGCGTCTTCCCGGATTTGACATTACCGGTTTTGACTTTACCGTGAATTGACCCACTGACAGTGTGACGGGTGCTGTGCACAGAGCAGGACATTCTTACCCTTCCGGAGCACCTGATGTCACTCTTGTTTATTGAAAGTTCACACTGTCAGTGCTTTAGTTTTTTGTGTTGTATATGTAATGTTCGTGTGTTTTGTGGGCAGGTGGTGTCTTTGGTCTTCCGTCTTTTGGTGTTCTTGCTTTTGTCTTGTCTCTGGACTTTGATTTGTGTAATCTTGTGCTTTGTTCCTTCGGTATTCTACTGCCGTTGTTTATGTCTTTTCAAGGCAGACAAAAATCAAACAATAGGAACTCCAAAAATGGAAACAAACGAAATAGCCGACGGAGAACAAATAAACTAAAGGGCATAAACGTTATGCCAAAATTACCTAATTACAAAGATAAACATATGAATTTAATCTTTGGTTGTATTAAAATTCTTGATTCCAGATATTGTAGATTATCAACTGACAGGTTTCAGACTAGCACCACGTACAGGATAAATGAACTGGTGATACTTCCTGGGACTAACAGTGCACCCGCATGAATACCGTTTATAGTCCTGATGCGCATAGGCCTTTCAACTTCTGTATCCTTATGTTTATTACCCCAAAAAGATATTTTAAAGACAATTAAATATTGAGAATCACATGACATTGAAAAAAGATGTTACAACAATGATATGGTATATCAATAACGATCACCAAAAACAACTGCAGTTTACAATAAAGGGCTACGCTGGGCGCAGCATGAAACGACCGCAGCATGTCGGCCACTGAAATTTGAACAAGTGTAATTTAAAGTGAATGTATACATAGTATAGAGCTTGAAACATTAATTAGATGGACGCAATAAGGAGCTTGGTACAATAATTTGCTGGACACAAACTAGGGAAAATAAAAATTAGCCCTTTTGATACCTTGTAGATCGGAAACCGTAAGAGCTACGCAATCTGTTGTTGTCGAACTGAAAGCTTTCATCAAAAGAACTCCAAAGAAAACATCCCATTAATATCCGAACAAAAAGAGATATTTTAGGTTGTTTGCACAATTAACTCTATGCCCTCTTTGGCCCCTTATAGCTTGAAACGGCAAGAGGTACATCAAAATAGGTCGGCTTACTACTAAAACCTTAGAATAAGAGAAATCAAAAGAAAATAAAATCCCATCAAAATCTGATGAAAAATAAAGACTTCACATATTTAGAAAAACTGCAATTTGACCCCTTTGACTCCATACAGCTTGGGACAATTAAGAGCTACGACAAATTTGTTTGCATACTACCAAAAGCTTACAAGATGAATCCAAAGAAAAAACTCCCACTGAAATTAGATGAAAATAACAGATTCTCTTATTTTGAAAAATAACAGTTTTAGTCCCTTTGACCCTTTTTATCTCGAGAATGGTAAGAGGTACTTTACATACCATGTGACATACCACTGAAAGCTTACAACAAAAAGAATAAAAAGAAAAAAAACCGATTGAAATCTAATGAAAAATAAATCAATCATGTCAGTATATATTCTGTTCACGTCCAACCGGATCACTTCCGGTTATCTGACCAAGCGATACGGCAATCGAGCCGGTTCATGACGTCATTGAGAGCATTATATTCGCCATTCCAGGGACTTGAACATTAAGATAGATACACAGATAGATTTATTTGATTCAAGTACCAACATTACAACCATATTAAATAACAATATACCACATGGATATGAAAATATGACAATATAATATTTTAAAAACATGCTGATATATGATCTTGATAGCTCATAAAAGCCATATGGCTTATTTCCAATGGGGTCCATTTTGTGACATGAACGAACCTACATCAAAAAATACTTTGAATTACAACTTTATCATTCAAATTGTATTCGTTACATAGGTAAGGCCGCAGCATAAGTAAACACATTGACGAAGCTACATTTTGAGTGCAGTGTTTTTATATCTACACAACTTATGTAGTCTAGAATATCATAAATATCGAGTATTATATAGACACTAAAACGAAACAACGACCCGTTCAGAGCACAATTTTCAAATATAAGCACTTGTGATTTTACATCGGGTATGTGGCACGCATGGTCTCAGATTTACCCGACAATTTTTATACAACCTTAATTTTCAGTAGTGACGAGAAAATGAACTTGATTTCATTTGATTGGTGTTTGGCTGCCATGGAAACGGGCCTTCATTTGTGTCAATTTTTTGACGTATGCCAAACAAAATGCGGGTACATAGAAACAAAATGTGATATACAAGGTAAAGACTAAGCCCTCTTCTTTTGAAAAGTTGTAAATAGTTGTGGAGATCATAGTTTCTAAGGTATTTTTCATGACCTTAAACTCTTCCGTTTTTTTTGTGATTTACAAACAACACACTCCACTATATTAAATCGTGTGACCTTGAAATAAATTTTCAAGGTCAAAGGTAACAATAAATTGTAAGAAATATTCCCATATTGTAGCAAATGTTACATGCCAAACATTAAATCAACATCTAATATTTCACTAAAAAAGCTGCCCAGATAGTAAATTATCAAATAAAAATTCAGAGTGAACTTGAAGTGGATTTCAGGGTCAAAGGTAATCAGTTTTGCAATGAAGCCCATTATACATAAACGATATAAGAACAATATTATAAAAGGTAAGGCAAAATTACTCTAGCAAGAAGTTGTCATAGAATAGGAAAAAGAAGGGAAACGGGGAATGTGTCAACTATTTGTTGATAAATATTAATTTTATATTTGTTTATAAAGACGAAGTTCAAGATCAATGGTTATGTGTGAATTGTGATCTATAACATGAGATGACATACTACCATACGATATAAATCAAACCCTGTGCTATCAGAGGAATTTTACAAACCAGAAAGACTTATAAAGCCTCCACTTTAACCTGAAAACATTAAAAAAAGGATGTGACCTTGAAAAATAACCAAAAAAAATGTCAAGGTCAAAGTCAGAGTGTAGGCCAAAAATAGTTTACCGTGAAATTGTATCCAGGTGTGTTGTATTTCTAATGAAAACTTCCAATGAGATAGAAAAAAAATCACTCCAGCGTTTTATTCTGTCCTTGGACTCTATCGTAAGTAACAATTGTTAGACCGGACATTTTTACTCAAGCGCAAGGGGCGCTTGAGTGTATCTATTACGATGCTAAATTCGTTCGTGCTAAATATTTGATTTTCAAATTTTGCAGTTCACTAAATACATGCTTGGAGGTCAATCTTTTGGTGAGTGTTCATCTGTGGTTCACATTTCTATATAAATTTGAATGTCACATTTTACGAACTATTTCTATTTGCGGACTAATATCAGTATGTAACTGGACATTTTGTTGTGACTCCGGGGAAAAATTGTAGGCTTTCCGAATATTTTCTTTTATTGTTTTATATACCAGTTCAGGTTGAGCTAATAGACAGCAGTAACTACAACAAAAATGAAACCAGTTATCTATTCGACATGCAGCATACAGAACGAGACCTATCTACGGTAACGCTTATTTGTAATATTTTCCCGCGCATGTTCACTGAAGCGTCACGAGATATTGTGTCCCAAGACGTTTTGGTCGTGACTTAAGAATCCTTTTCAAGAACCCTTGTCGTTTCGTGCAGAATCCCGTTCCCACCATGAGTTGTTTCGAATTATTAAAAATGCAGGTGAAAGAATATTTTTCATGATTAATTACATGTCTCTGTTGTAAACAATTTTTTAACTATTACATTTAAATTCTCAACAGATTCGGGATAATCCAAGTTCGGAAAATTATAGATTATTACATGTCATTTTCCATAGTTTATCGATCGTACTTACTCACAAACTAAATGAATTCAACGCGGCCTACTCGCAAAGTCCGAAGGACTTTATTTCGTTTGTGAGCGAGTAGGCCGCGTTTACACATCCATGAACTCCACCAAAAGTACTTTTATTTCTTATAATTCCAATTATTTGCTCTTAAAATAATGTTTTCAGTGAATTTTACGTCATATTATATTGCAATATTTGACCTTGGAAAGTATAAATCGCCCAGAAGTATTTTTTGAAAAAATAACTTCTTTGTTTTCATGACATTGACCAATAAAAATGGACTTTGAAATAGGAATTGAAATTATTCAATATTAACTATACACGTTTTTGAAAGTTACGTCAAAATGCACATTGTTCAAATTACACAAACTGCATAAAACACTGAAATATTGCCGTATACAGAAAACGGATCGAATAATCACCTATATATCCCTAGCTAGTTCTTGTCTTTCTATTTTAATTATTTTTGATTATTTGTTCTCTACAGAGCCATTATAGAGATCAGCAACTTGTAATTAATAGTATATGTAACTGACAACGCTCGAAACTCTCGGTAATTTTGCTTATCACCATTTTAAATAACTATCCGACAAAATGTAGCAATAATATCAGTTTTCACTAAAAATTATCGAAGAGTTCTGAGTGTGTTGTTAACATCCCAGTTGCATCCTCAGTACTATATGTCTGTCATCCTTGACGTATTTAGTAGTTGCCAATCTGTATCTCTCTATCACTGCTTCTTATTGTATCTTTCGGTTTTGTTCCTATCACCCATACTAGTAACAATTTGTGCATGAATAAAGACCAGTAACTTTTCAAAATGGCCATTGCCTATGCAAAAATTAGATTCATATAAATCAATGAAAAAATTAACTAAAACTCAGTTTGAGTATTCTGACTTTTGTCAGAGTATACTTGTTTTTACAGCTGACATTATTAAATTCTACAATAGGTCATATGGTATCCTTGAAAAATGATTAAGGGAGTACGAGCCTCAGATTTCAGAAGCATTCTATATCCTCGGGTTTTATCCATTCAAACAGTGCTAAAATTTTTTGCACATGGATCACATTTTCTTGGCCATAAGTCACTTTAAAATACATAAAATAGACTGTGTATAAAATTTAATCAGCTTCCAATTATAATTTCATATATTTAAAGGCCTATAAACATCTTATGCAAATTGAAGGAAAACTCTAGAGAGATCTGTTTCCAGCCAAAATTTTGACGTCTTATATCTCAAAAATTCCTACATGGATTTTCAAAATTTTTTGCTCAAATTGTTCCATGAGATGTGCTCTTTCAGACAAAAGGTCAGAATTTTAATTCTAATTACAAAATTTTTGAGACTCGTACTCCCTTAATAACTGATAATGCATATAGTAATGCAATATTTGCCAATCATTTATAACTTAGAGTATACATCAAAATCCACTTTCAAAATCACAAATGTCCTTAAAAATTTAAAAAATAGCAATTTTGGTAACCATGGTAACGAAGGTAATCGCCATATCTTTTTTCAACCATTTTCACAAGAGGTGGTTAATATGCCAATGGAATGCTGGTCATTACCATCACCGGCAAATAAGATATATTCAGGGTTTAAAAATGTCAAAAATTGACATTTTTTAGCCTAATGCTGACTGGTTGCCATGGCAACCAGTTGCCTCAGCAACGATATACTTTTTTTTTTTATCAAAACGAGTTTCCTACATTGATGTGGTAGTGTGATTTAAATTTCAAGGAATTCCATTACCATGCGTGCCCACATAGTTCAAGTGCTTTTGTCGGGCAAAGGATGACAGTGATTGTAAGAGCACTTTGCCAGTTTAATTGATGTTTGTTGACAATCCCGAACCCATGACCAAGAAAGACATGGATGTAGCGTTGCTCGACAATTAGCAAAGAATTCCGCTTAAACCGGTGCTTGGGGCCGTCTTGAACTTACTATGAGGTATGAGCAAAGCTCATTGTTGAAGGCCTCATGGTGACTTCAAGATGAAGAACAATAAAAGCGTTGTTCCTTTGCTTGTTTTTTTACCATGTATTTGTAGAGACTTTGTCTCATGTGCATTTACTCCATATCTTTTTATTCACCATTTACATAAAATGGCTTTTAAGAATATCAGAAATTGTTTAGACAACATACCTCTGAGGTAGACCAGTCCTGTTTATCGCTAGTTGGGCTGTAGTAGTAGCAGTGTCCATTATATTTGTGCCATTTGGTTTCTGAACATCGAAATGTAACACATTAAATAGCATATCTGAACAATGATTTACTTAGTTTTTAGGTAAGAAATTACAAATGGGAATTAATGTCAATTATCAGCCAAAAATTAGCTAGGCTATGGAATAGCCTAGCTATATAGATAGTTCTTGGGGGAAAGTGAGGAGTACGCATGCGTAGTGAGGAGAGCGCATGCACAGGAGACTATTGACCAATAGGAATTTCAGATTCTCGAAAGTCAAAATGGCGTCCAGTTTCGTCCTGATAAAACGGGGCGGGGTTTATTTTTTTCTGTTTCCTTGTGGAAGTTGAAAAGTATTATAAACATTTACTATAGGTGGTACTGGGAACAGGTTTGTAGAGGATGATGGGATTGGTATTGCAATATCGCTTAGCCAGATTTATAAATATAGATATGATGAAAAGAACAGAAATGTATAAATTTAAAACCAGAAGTTGAAAATAAAGATGAGGTATTGTGCAATAATCAATAATATACAAATACTTTAAAAGACTTTTCAGTTGTGTTAAACAAAGCGTGATTGTAGTTTGTGGAGAACGAAAGGTGGAAAGAGATAGAATTGCGTTTTTTTACGGAAAAATAAAGAGCTACCGGTGTTTATTTGTGTGTGCTGTAAAAGGTTTATGTTTCGAAGCCAAGTACATCATGAGCCACCATACCCTTGTCAATCAAACACGCAATTTTCTATCCAAGGCTATTCCATAGCCTAGCGTATCGTTTTTATTTCATAAAAACCATTATCCGATTTATATCATCCACTTATGTTTATAAAGTCCCCTCGTGTTTTCTAGTTGTTGTTTGAATTAGTTTGTTTTTTCTCATATGAAATTTTATAAATGACTCATACTCCTGTTTTCGAACTGGGATAAAAATACAGGTATATTGATTCTCAGGTAAACAAGAAAATTGCAGTAGAGCTGCGAGAGGGGGTTTATTTGATAATGTGAAACTTGAAGTTCTTCAATAAAAATATAAAGAAGTGGAAATATTTATGAATTGAGCCCCTTTCCCCATATTAATGTTTTCTCATCATTGTATAAAAAATTATTTTATTGATAATAGCGAATTGCGAGATCAGACTTGACATGTTTGGTGTGCTCAAGTTCCCTAAATACACTCTACAATTCATAGAAAAATATTCAAATTCATACATAGTCTGATTATTTTATAATTTACGATCCCAACATATACATTTCACCAGGTTATGCTACCTCTGAATGCAATGCAATCTCAACAGCACTTCTGTAGTTGTCGGTCCTTGAAGTGTACATACTTCTGGTGTAGCAGACGCTTAGTTGTTTTCATTTGAAGATTGACGATTTTCACATTGATTTGAGCATTATTATGTTTTAAAGCGTAATGCAATTTTATTTTGAAAGTTTTCAGTCAAATATTCACGCAAGTAGGCTATCAAATAACCTTGGCCTAAGGCAAGGAAAAGGGAATATCTAACTTCAAGGACAAGGTAAGACATCTTTATTTACGTTGTCATGAAATCAACGTTCGCCGTTTTCATGCATGTCATGATACTTGAGGATGTGTGTTGCCATGGGCTTCCTCATCACGTGACTTCGGCACATCAACACTAGGCCTATTCATTGTTTGCTATTAATCACAATATTCGTGCCTTCGGCACGACAGTTTTATCCTTATCCTAGTGGTCGTGCCTTCGGCACGTCTTTAAATTGATTCATATAGGCCTACACGGACACCAGATGTTTGCCGTCGAATGACGCACGCGTTGTCATCTGGAATCACACTTTCTTTGTTATTTATTCTTTATTTATGTTGGTATCAATTTGTTCATATTTTTCAAGCTTTCGGCACGACTTTTATTTCCATAATCATTAATTTGCACATACGACACTGCCTGTCTCGTGTGATGTCTTGTTGTCACGAAACATAATGCTAAATTGTTAAATACTATTTATTAACCCCCCGCTTAGCGAAAGCGGGGGGATCATGTAATGCAGTCCGTCCGTACGTACGTACGTACGTACGTCTGTAGTGGCAAGGCATATCTCTGAAACCGCAACAGATAGAAACTTAAAATTTGGCATCATGGAAGAGTATATGACCCACTAGGGAATAGACCCCTAAAAATTGGAATTCGACCCCTTGGGGCCAAATTATGAGCGAAAAACAAATTTCGCGATATCCAATAAATGGAGATATCTCCAAAAGTGTTAAAGCTAGGATATTGGAACTTATGTCACTACTTATATTGCCTTTCCCAAGTTGAAAGAGGGTATCAAAATTTTGATCCCGCCCTTAGGGGCAATGCCCTAAGGGGTTAAAAAATGTCTAAAAACGATTGTCCAAGAACTCTTCCTACACCGTAAAGATAGAAACATGAAATTAGGTAGACTAGTAACACTTGGGGAGTTGTCTGTGCCAAAGGTTTCGGAATTTTGATTTTGGCCCTGGGGGTGGGGCTACACCCTAATATGTAAAATCTCAAAATATGGTAAGATCAGTTCATATCCCCACCCCTTAACCATATATATTTATATTCCACATTTAAAGACGAGTTACTTGGTCACCCCCGGGGGTCAGCCCCAACCCCCTCATTTAGAAAATTACAAGTTATCTCAAAAACAGTTGAGATCCCCACCCCTAAACCATATATATTC
>MJUU01065494.1:135930-151733 GCA_002080025.1 Modiolus philippinarum | reverse complement strand
GCCCCCCCCCCCCAAAAAAAAAAAAAAACTCAGAAAAAATATCTTTCGGGCATAAACCTTAAACATAAATGATTTGGATTATAAAGACACGGATGAAACCATTCAAACAATTTGTGCAAACTCAGCCATATAATTTTGTGCAAAACAGAACAAAACAGCAATTCATAAAATATAGAAATGTTTTGACTATTGCCATTTGATTGTTTTTTTTTCAAAAATGCTTACCTGACACATACATAACTTTCAAGAGTATGTTTTATTTGTTGCAGTTTCCAGAGTCTGGTGCATCGTCTCCACCCTACATGTCTACCATCAACAGAAGCACCTACCGCTGCCTGAATGATCCTCGGTGTGTTTGATACCTACGGAATATCCTAATAAATATACCCATTGCATCTGTTCTGATATCTGTTATATTATCATATGAAAAAGAAAGGGAATGGGGTAAATGTCAAGTAGACAACATCCCATCTCCAGGTTAAAACTACCCAAAACAAAGCATCTAGGGGTCATAGTACTACCTTCAACACAGTGATGAACCTCACACCATAAAGCAAACCCTAAATAGCCCACTAAAAAGTAAACAAAGTGAACAAATCTGACAGTGGCAAAGAAACCACATTCAATACCCCGAATATCAAGAAACTAAAATTTTAAAAGAAGACAAGGACAAGCCAATGACCAACATTTCATGACTTTGGACAGGCGGAAAAATTGCGAGGGGAAAAACTCGTTTCCTTGGATCCAAACCCTTGTTATTAATTGTACTGTTTTGCTTTTACGTTCAGTTGTTCTTGATTTTTATTTAATTCATAGCTATGATGTTCAAGTAAGAAAACTTTGATATAATTGAGAACGAAAAATCAGATAGACGGATACTATTTTTCTTAGCTCAATAGTATCATCTTTCTGTACTGAACAATACCGGTTCGTGTATTCATGAATAAAAATGACAAAAAGACTACTTTCCAAATTTTCCTTCTCGTTTTATTTATATATGACATTAACAATGGTCAAACGAATGTTTCGTATATTTTGGTAATTTCTAAAGAATTATTACAAATAACAAATAACAAAATACAAAATGTACCGAAGTAACTGTTAATTTATTTTCTGCATATGCGCATTTCGACAACTTATGTCTCCTCAGTGCAGATCAAACAAAAACATTTGGAAGTCCATCTACCGAATGATGTTATATGACGTGGAAGGCAAATGTCTTGTGATAATTGAAGTTCACTTTGATGGAGTTACACATTACAACATTACAATTATATATACTAGTAACTAAAGCATTTTAGTATTGAAGGATTCATTACATTGTAAATGATGAATAACCAATATAAAATTTTGTTTTACTCATTAGCTGTCATATTGAAATGTAAAGGATTTACGGATTATGAATATGTTTGGCTCAAGTTGAACAAATACTGGATAAGGTCAAGATACTTTGCATTTCCAAGAGTGGTTCTTGGCTAACGGTATTCTTATATGGGACCTTAGTTTCCAATACAAAATGGGGATTTTACCATTATTCCACCTTTTTATCTGACTGTATCAAAAATAATATAAATTTGAAATAAGTGAAGTGACCCTGTTGACGGCTAACGCTAATTTCAGCATAATAAAATGCTTTCTGCAAGCTGACATTTTGAGCTCTTTCACGAATCTCGATATTGTATTTTGGTGGATGTGTTAAATGTTCTGCTTAATACACCTGGTCTCTAATCAATGTCCTAGAATAAACCATTCAAGTTATTTCTTTCATTTTTAGTATTTGTAGAAATTCTAGATGACAAAATAAAAATGCAGAGACATAATTGAGGTCTAATACAATTGGCATTACTTTTTCAAACTTTGGAGCAATTAAAAAAGAAAATATTCCCTTCTCATTTACAGATGTTTCTTCCAAATTCCCTTTCTTACTGGTGCTTTAAATTCATTCTTAAGCTTCTTTTATCTCTTTTGATGGGAGGGGGTAAAAAAGTGACAGGAAATATTTTGTACATATCATGTATATTTTATAATATATTTTTATGTGTTGAATTTTTTTCTGCTTGATCTCCTTCATTGTCTTTGATCAAGAGTTGTCATTCTTTGCAATCAATAAGAGTTTTCTTTCTTTGATTTGTTTACATGTTATTCAAGGTGCCAAAATCGCGTCAAGGTGTTTTCCCCTATTTTGTATCGATCTTGATTGCAAAGAATTTGCTTGAACTAAAATAAAATGAGCGTTGTGCCATCAGGAGACTAAAATGCATACATTGAAGGCACATTGCAAATAAGTTTTCTGTCCATTACATGAACGGTAGAGGGGAAATATGGCAACAAATGTGGAAGGTTTGTCAGTTTCTCTTACTGCCGAGTACTGGCACTTGCCCGCTAAAGAAAGGATACTAAGGTCTTTGGTCCGAATGTACCTGGTCGCTGGCGGCGTTATAGAGGTGACCTTAATTCCATTTTAAATAATATAGGGAGAACTGCTGGAAGGATATTGGAGTGTCAGCATACTTGAGGTGAACGCTGATCTCTTATGACCATTAGGGCAGGTTTGAATGTATTAACAGTATCAGAAGAAATATGGGTAAAAGGCATGCCTACCCTCATACGTGTATGTGTAGTTTTGACTGTTTTAACCTGTTTGTACTTATTGACCGAAAAATTGAAGACTTGAAATTACTCTCAATTCAAAAGTATCATATAACTGAGGATTTTGATTGATTAATATTGGGTTTAACATCACTTTCAGCAGTATTTCAGCTATCTTATGACTGTCAGTTTTAGTGGTGGAGGAAGCCGGAGTGCCCGGAGAGAACCACCGACCCTGGGCAGGTAACTGACATACCTTTTCACTTACGATTGAAAGTCGAGTGCACCTTTTTTGTAATGTACATAGTCGGGCGCGAACTCACACCCCAGTGGTGATGGACTACAGTGGTTGTATAGGTAGTAGAACTACATTAACAACTCAGCCACCCAGGCCTCCTGCGGATTTTGTTGGTACAATTTCATAGAGTGGTAATTTTTTACAGTCAAGAGTTTTTCACTCTTACAATAATTGTATGAAGGTAGAGCACGCATCTTTGACTCAATTTTTACTTTCTAGGCCTTCAATGAAGTGTATTTTCTCATATTAGTCGTATGTTCAGTTTAATTAAAATGCATCTCCGCACTTGCTAATTTTTTTAAGTTGGTAGATCATTCGAGTTTGAGTTAATATTTGATCCAACTAGAGATTGTTGGAATGTTTCGATAAGACACTAACTTGGCTTCCTATTTTGATATTTTCAGAAATGAGTACTTCATTAGACTACTTTTGAATTATGGCCTTCCATATTATTGGATGTTAATGCTGCTGATGAGAGGTTACTCCTTTAAACACGTGTACAGCACAACGAAATTAACTGTTTTTTATGCAACTTCGGTATTTTTTGCATTTCAATTATGCATATTTTTGGATGAATCATGAAAAATTTTGATAAAGTAACTTATTCAAGTTAGTTTAGTTTTAACTTAGTTTATTTGTAAAGATAACAAATTGGATTAAACACAAGTAAGACATACGTATGAAGTCTTCAAAGGGTTAAAATTATTTACAATATTAAGACATACTAATCAAATTATCATATATAACAATGTTAATATATTGTATATGGTGATTAAAAGGATATGGAGTAAATGCACATGAGACAAAGTCTCTACAAATACATAGTAAAAAACAAGCAAAGGAACAACGCTTTTATTGTTGTTCTTTATCTTGAAATATGAGGCCTTCAACAATGAGCTTTGCTCATACCTCATAGTAAGTTCAAGACGGCCCCTAGCACCGGTTTAAGCGGAATTCTTTGCTAATTGTCGATTGTTTTTAAATTTTGATATACTTGTACTGTTTCTGATATTCAGGTCTAAATTATTCCACTGTCAAATAGTTGGAGAAAAAAAAGACTCACTAATTATGGAGAGTCTACAAAAGGGGAGAATATAATTTTCTGAACAAGTCGACATAACTTTCTGATTAAGGCGACATAAATATCCCATTAAGTCGTCATAATGGTCTGATTAAGTCAACATAAAAATTTAATTAAGTCGACATAATTATCATAACACCCAATGGGAAAACACATTCTTCTCCTCTGTAACTGCTTTGCAAATTGGAACAAAGCTTACCAGCAATAGTCCTTGATTGGTCCCCTTAAAATTATGTCCGGCTAGTCTGTGCCTCATCCAAGATGAATGAGGCGGGGGAACATAGTTATCTTTGGACCCTATGGAAAAGCATTTAAAGATCTCCTCTGAAGGGAACCAAACACGGTCAAAATAGTCCTTTTGTTGTCCCCTTTAAAAATTGTGTCCGGCTTGACCGCTAGCACAGAACATATATAGTTGAACATTGGACGCTATGAGAAAACACTTCAAAGATCTTGTCCTCTGAAACTGCTTTGCCAATGGCAACCAATCATGCCTTCAATATGGGTGGTCTCCTTTGAAAATTGTGCCCTCTGAAACTGCTTTGCCAATTGCAAACAAACTTGGCTACAAGAGGCCTTGAGTAGTCTCTTTTGAAATTGTGTCTTGCTATTCTGCAAGTCACCCAAAAGAGCCGCCAGCATGAGTTTAATTTAATATTGGCCACTATGGGAAACATATTAATTGAAATACCCTTTTCCTTTGAAACTGCTATCCCAATTGTAACTAAATTAGATCTGGATAGTCCTGTGGTTGTCCCCTTTTCAAGATGTGTTCTGCTAGTCTCCAGTTCATCCCAGATTTCAACCAGCAGGAGACTTCCCTTAACATTGGCTTCTTCGGGAAAACATTCAAAAATCTTATCTGAAGCCAAACTTGATAACAGTAGATCTTGGGAGATCCCTTTTAAAAATGTTTTTGAAGTCTGCATCTTATCCATGATGAATGGCAGCGAGAAACGTACATTTGACCCTATGTTAAAGCATTCAAAGATTTTCCCCATCGAGTCACATAACCAATTGGAACCAAACTAAGCAACAATAGCCCTTGGTTGGTCCCCTTTGAAAAATATGCTCCGCAACTGTGCGTCTTATCCAAGATGATCACCAGCATGGACGTTAAGTAAATATTGGAACCCACAGCAGGATGTTAGTTAAATATTGGAACCCACGGATAACAATTTCAGAGATCTTATCTAAAACTACTTTGTTAATTGGAAAAAACTTGGTCACAGTGGTCCTTCCTAGTTCCCCTTTGAAAAAAAAATATGTCATGCAAATCCAGCACTTATCCAAGATGAGTGCCAGTGTTGAACTTAGTTAACATTTTATGGAACACATAGTTGCCCCCCTTTGCAAATGCCTTTTGCAATCTGGTAACTGTGCATCTGACATAAAAAAAAACATTCCAAGATCTTCTCCTCTGAAACTACATGGCCACTTTTTAATTCATAACTTAAGTACAGTGGTCTTCAGATAGTCCTCTTTAAATACATGACTTGTTAGTCTATACTCTATCCAGAATAGTTCCCAGTAGGAAAGAGTTTTACTTTGGACAATGGGTTGGTGAATACCCTCGGTGACTAACAGTCCACCAGCAGAGGTAATAAATAACAAGATACCGAAGTTACTGTAAATCTTATTCCTACATATGCGCCTTTGGACAAGTTATGTCTCTTCAATGCATATCAAATCAAAACGCTTGGAAATCCATTGACCGAAATATGTGCAAAATGTGATAGAGAACAAAACGACCCAAAACAAAGAACCCCGTTAAGGCAATTTCCAATCTGATAATTCAAAAATTTGAGAAAAAAATGTAATGTTAGATATAAAGTTGAAGTTCAAATTAAGAAATGAACTGCAAGGGTTAAAGAGCGAAAAAAAAATCTTTGACATTGTCTGTACCGCCCCGCGACTTGTATTTTTGGCAAATACCCCACCTTAACATAATATATCTGTTCAAAATTTTAGAGCTTCTATCTTATAGAAAGTTTGAAATAGGAACTACTGTGGATAATATCCATTTGGATGATTACCAGCGACTTTTTCTCTTATACACCGGGAAATAATATTTACAAAAATTTTAAACAATTAAAAATTTAAGAAATTACTTTAAATTGACAAACAAATACAATAATATTAATTCATGAATAAAACTAATTGAACAAAGAAAAAACAAATGGTTTAAGAAGGCGGATAATGCATACCATCGAAATTATGATTACTTTAAATGTAAAAAAAAATGAGCTGGGAAATATTACATTATTTTTTTTCTTTTTTAAAAATTTTTATTCAGTAATGCCTAAGGTTTGGGTACCCATGAACCGGTTAAACCCTACCGCTTGCTTTTGCTAATGCCGGTACAAAGTAATTATAATTTTCAGCCATTGTAGGTGTTTCCTGTTATCCATTTTTTACATTGCGTATGATCATAGATATTACAACTCTTGCATTTCTTGATTCCCTTTTTGTAGCCCTTGATTGCAATGCTTGTGATCCTTGATCCCAACGACTCTGACCCCTTATCTCATAATATGTGACCACATAACCTGCGATCAGAAGTATGTGTAATGATAATCATTGTACACACTTCTTCCAATCATTGTTTGGAAGTCTTGTGGTCATAACAATTATTTTTTTTATCTTTAAATGATCATTTTGCAGTGAAATTCCTATGTTGAATTTTCCACGTACTGAAGTTGAAATGCTAAAATTTTGAAAAGTTTCTTTAGGCATACATGCTATTGTTGCTTACATATACTTACAAAAATAATAAATTAAATGTGAATTTTAGAGTTAGGATTGAGATAGGAGACACCTAATATATAGTTAGGTGTCCAAAAGCTTTGACGGAAAAAGTAAAATTTCGACAAGTAACGAGAACTCCGAGAACACGACTTGCAACAAGGACATCTTATTTCCAAGAAAGCTCCGAAAGCACTACCCGTGTTTCGTAAGTTGTCGAAACAGCAATCTGTAAAAATTAATTTTGGTATTTTTGTTGGAAATCGAAGTTTTATTATTTTTTTTTGAACAACAATCAGCAAAATGAAAGTGCCGTGTGCATTTTTGGTGGTAGTCGTACCCTTTGCACTTTGTATGCCTGACAGAAGAGAAATTTACCTATTTGGTTTGTATTTAATTTGACTAGAGTGTACATGATTATTGGAGTTTGCGGGCTAGATACTTTTTAGCCCGTATTAAGAACACTCCCTTACAAGAAAATCAAGATTTCTGTCATGTCACTTTTAACCACTCAAGGGGAAACCGAGGAGGATAAGAAAACTGACAATATGTCTTTCAACCTTTTTTTCCTGGCGTCAAAGGTTGCAATATAACACTGTGCTGCATCTTTGAGAGTTCACACTGTTAGTGCTTTAGTTTGTAGTATTTGCGTTTTGTGGTTGTGCTGTGATTTTGGTCTATCGTCCTCTGGTGCTCTTACGTTTGCCTTGTCTCTGTACTTTGATTAATGGAATCTTATTCTTTGTTCATTCAGTATTTTACTGACGTTGTTCAGATTTCAATCTGTAACCTATACTTAATCAACATCTTCCTTTCCAAATATAAAGCACTATGGAAATAAGTATAACAATTTTAACGATATTTTATTCATTGCTCCATCCAACGCCTCCGGCAAAAAAGCAAATTCAGGTCCCGCTTGTCAGCATTCTGATCGCTTACATACTTGTTCACAGTCATATTCCATGGAATAAAAACTTTTGAAATTCTAATTTTTTAAAAAAAGAATGCATGTTTTAATTCTTTAAGACTTTCAAACGTCAAACTAAATTTGTGAATTTTCAAAGAACGATAATCTAAATTTTAATGCACTTATGTATGTAACGCTAATTTTGATTGGATGGTGTCAACATTTTCAGGGGTTGAAATCCACGGTTTTTCGTCGGATCCAATATGACGTTGGACAGCTATAAAGCACAACAATAAAAACACAACATTGAAAACTAAGGCACTCACAGTGTGAACTCCTATGAAACTGAGAGTGACATCAGGTGCTCCGGAAGGGTAAGCATGTCCTGCTCTGTTAATAGCAACTGTCTTACGGTCAGGGAGGCATATATGTTTTCGAAAGATCTGTTAGGTAGCCGATTGGTTAATGTTATTTGCTAACCCTGAGACAAAACCCTGAGTTACAAATGAGTTACTTTGTGGACAGTCAGGTCTATCAAATGTCCATCACGGCTTCCGTTACATCCTTTAATTTCAGTTATGTATACTGTATTATTCAATTCACGCTAATTTGAAAACATGGAACTTCAATGAACCAGTTTATTCGTACGTTTCCTTTTAGTTCACCAGCTAATCAATACTATGCAATCTTATATTAGTCACGAGTTGGTCAGTTGCAAACACTACAGCTAAGAAAGAAGAAATTCGCTTACTTAGAAACGAATAGAAAGTTGAGCGAACAAGAAAGTTATTACAAAACAGCAATATTAGATGGGGATGTTAGATATGGTAAATATTGCAGATTATGAATTGCTTTGGATAATTGCATCTCATTTGCGTTTAAATTGGAAAGTCTGTTACGGAATTAATACCATGGTCACGATACTTCTAATCGGTATTTTTTTAATTTTCACGATGTAATGATCTTGTCTGTTGGCATTGAGCATTAGGCATATTTATTCCGATGCGCTTCATTAGATAGTCCGTAATTTTTTTTCTTATTATTATAAGTTTGTCATTAACCGAAATATACTTGGTCTTGGAATTGTAGTTGGTACAACGAAAACGATTGAGGAGCAACTTATAGCAAAGGTTCAACAGATTACTCAAAAAATGAATAGATGGAACAAATGTAATAAAGTTAAACAAACTGTGAAATAGTGGCTTTCATTAGCGACTGCATTTACACCACAATAACTGTATAAAATGTATGACCATATAAAGTGGCACACATATTAATGAAAAATAAATAATATTACAGGACTTGAAAAAATACTTCACCAAGATCATATAATACAACTTGTTGACGACGTAGCTTGTAACCTTCGATCTGACCCTACTGAGGCAGCATGTGAAAAACAGTGCCATCAAGCAATACTGTCTCAGAATCTGTTGCAAAGTGCATGTCCCTTAATGTGCAAGAGGTAATGCCTATCTAACTTTTTATCATGCCCCCGCGACGATTAGTCGGGGTCATATTGTTTTACCCTTGTCCGTCCGTCCGCAGGTGGGGGCATAGTTTGTCCGGGCTGTTTCCTAGTTTTTATGGTAGGAAGTTTTTATTTTACAAATTATTTGTGCATATATTGTAGAAGTGCCTTTTGGTATTGTTTCGATATTGGTCCATTTTCCGAAAAATATACATTGTTGAACTTAGTTGTTTTTGTGATTTTCTCATAGATGGTACACAGTTTGTCCGGGCTGTTTCTCCAACAGTTTTTATGGTAGGAAGTGTTTATTTTACAGATGATTTGTACATTATTGAAAATGTGCCTTTTGGTATTTATTTTGATTTTGGTGTATTTTTCCAAAAAATGAACATTGTTGAACTAAGTCATCTTTTTAATGAATTTGACATAGAGGGTACACAGTTTGTCCGGGCAACTCCTCCTACAGTTTTTGTGGTAGGAACTTTTTATTTTACAGATCATTTGTACATATACTGAAGATGTGCCTTTTGATATTGATTTTGAGGAAATTCTTCTATATATATAATTGTGTTACTCTGATTATATGAAAATTTCTTTTTTCTTACATGCAGAAAGCGCTTAACTAGTTTTGCATGTAATATCTCTAAATTTGAAGCACAGCCAAGCCCCACTGTGGGGAGACACCTTCATTATTCGAATATCTAATTCTAACCCCGTTTGGGTTCCCATTTAGACCCTTATACTAATTTATCACGTTTGACACTGTCATTAGCGTAAACATTTACAAATCCGA
Source organism: Modiolus philippinarum (assembly GCA_002080025.1). Lineage (NCBI taxonomy): Eukaryota > Metazoa > Mollusca > Bivalvia > Mytilida > Modiolidae > Modiolus > Modiolus philippinarum. The sequence continues at coordinate 141,852 of MJUU01065494.1, read as the reverse complement.
TTGAGGTTAGCAAATTTCCACGTTGACTGATATTTATAGAAAGCTTATACCTTATATATATATATATATATATATATATATATATATATATATATATAAACGCTATTTTACGGCCGCGCTACCAGCCTTCCTCAGCGGCATTTTATTTACACATATATTACAGACGTCAAACACACACACATACATATATATAGGCTATTAATAGATGTCTTAAAAGTAGATCATTTGTACGTAAATTATAGATATGACTTTTAGTATTAATTTTGATTTTTGAGCATTTTTCTAAAAAATTTACATTGCTGAACTTAGTCATTTTTTAAAGAATTTTTTGACATACAGTCCAGGCAACTACAGTTATTATGGTAGGCAGTTTTTGTCTGGCAGATCATTTGTACAAATATAGAAATGTGCCTTTTAGTATTAATTTGGATTTTGGTGTATCCTTATGAAAAATATACATTGTGGAATTATTTTTTGCGATTTCGACACAGAGGGTACACAGCCAAAATATGTTTTGCGGGGGCATCATATACGTCTTACAGACACAAACATCATTATTATGAAACAACTTTTAAATCTGTACCTTGCGCGGTGACATGTCATCCTCTAGTTTTTGATTGACTGAATATTGTTTAAGGTCTACGCAACCATATTTCAGCTATAGTATTACGAGAACAAGTTTTTCAATAAATATACAAATGTCAAGGTCATTTAACGAGCAATCCTTACTTCCACTGGAACGGCAGAGTAAAATTGATAGGGCTGCAGTCATAGCCTCATAGCCGATCACCTACGGAGGACTCATGCTACAAGGATTCTTTAACAAACATGAGGCCTGATATTTCTTCCGGCACCTGGACTTAAGTTTATGTCCAATCCGAAATATTGGCTGTTTAAGTATTCATCCAGCGTAACCAAGGACACCATGCTGGTAGCGCATCCTTGGATACCGGTTCCTGTTTAAATATCCTGGGGTCCCTTAGTGTCAGCCTTATTTATAAGGGTTCATACCTGGCAAGCCGGAGATACGAGACCCTATTTCTATTCCCATGGATTCCTTTAGGTCGTTTTTGTATCAATATTATTAAGGCCTTCAAATAAGAACAAACACTCCTACCCCATAATAAGTTCAAGACGGTCCCTAGCACTGGTTTGAGCGGAATTCAATTGCTTAATGTTGAAGAACGCTACATCCATGTACTTATTTTGTCATGGATGCGGGATCATCAATAAGCATGAAATATCGGGTAAAGTACTCTTACAAACACGGTCATTAGTACATGGATGTAGCGTTCTTTAACATTGCTCGATAAAGAAACCAATAGACAATACAACATATTAAAGATCACCGGGTACACATCGAGTTGATTGTTAGAGAACTTGGCAAGTAAAATCTCCTCAAACAAAGGCAGTAGAATACCGAAGGAACAAAGGAGTGAAATTTACAAAAATCAAAGTCCAAAGACACGGCCAAAACGAGAACACATAAAACAATGACGTTAGACACAGAAAACAATGACGTTAGACAGACACAAAGCACAGAAAAGGAAATTACAACATTCAAAACAAAGGCACTCACAGTGTGAACTCCAGTGAAACTGAGAGTGACATCAGGTGCTCCGGAAGGGTAAGCATGTCAAAAATAATTTTTAAGAGAATGTTTCCACCCTACATGTCTACCATCAACAGTAGCACCTACTCCCTGAATAATCCACGGTGTGTTTGATACCGACGTAATGTCACGATAAATAAAGCTATTGCAGTTTTGTTATCAGTTATAATAACCTGTACCATATTTGATATCTTTTGAGAAATTTGATTAGTGGAGACCTGATCATATGACCCATTGCATTTTAACAGAATATCAAAAAGTGGATTATTGAATTAAATCTTGGATAATTCGTTTTCAGACAGACGGTGCAGTTCTCACTTACTTCTTACTAGGCAAGATGGGAAGTACTTCGCATGAATCGTCTCCCTTGTAAATCTGTTCACCTAACCCTTTTCAAATAAACAAGATGCGCGATAACAAAATGACAAGGCAACGGAAATAAAAAGATCAAATTTGCGACATTTGTTAGGTACAAAAAATATTTGATGTTCGCATTCAATGAATATAACGGTTCAAAAAGACAGTTATCTGCTTCAATAATAAGATATTGAACATTTAACTTTTAATCTCCCAAAAATTAGATTAAGGATAAATTAGCATTATCAAAAAAAATACAATTTTTCCACTTCTGGTATTGTTTTTTTTCATTTACCAGATCTATTAAGGGCTAAGGAGAAACTTGTTCAAAATTATTTGGAGTTGCGGCGCTTTGGTCACTAATTGAGATTAACTACGAAAAAAAATTCAAGAAAACTGCAGAAACAAGTAAAAGTTAAAATTACCGTGCACCTACGTGCATTCATGACTCTATTTCAAAGTTTGCAATTGAAAAGTACGAGTTGTAATTTTAATTCAACACTTAACGCGCGTCTTCATGCACCATGTCATCATTATTTATATGTGCAATGAAAATTTACAAATCATCTAACTTTGCTTACAAACTTCTTTGCTGGAGTACTTACATTTTTAGTAGGTTTAAACATTTCATTCATTGTGTTTTTATGTGGCAAAAACTACTGAATGAAGCAGTTATATAGGAAATACACCATTTTCGTTGTTTCTTCCAAACAGTTGTTTTAAAACTGTCTCTGTGTGTTGTCAAACTACACGAAAATAAAAAAAATATGGCTTTTTCAGGATCTAAATAGGGAGAAAATGGACTTTAGTTTTTACCTCCCGCAAAATTAAAGAAGTTTGTTTACCTGTTGTATTTTTACTTGTTTGATTTCAACAATTTACTAAGTACTGAAAGTTTATCAAGATTATTCGCTGATGACACTTCGCTATCCTATTCATCTAATAACAAACTGGAAATTGAAAGATTAATTAATTCTTATCTTGATAAAATATATTCGTGGTCGAAAGCTTGGTTAGTAGATTTTAATCCCAAAAAGACAGAATGTGTTCTGTTTTCAACAATTCCTTCCGATGAAAACCAAACATCATTTTCAACAATGAAGCTGTTCAATTTGTTGAGAACCATAAACACTAAGGCGTTACTTTTTCTTCTAATCGTAAGTGGACTTGTCATATTCAAATTATTTTAAAGAGTGCATCATGCCAATTGTCAGTACTACGAAAGTTTAAATTTAGCCTTAGTAGACAACACATAGAAAAAATATATTTTTCATATATTTTACCTTTATTAGAATATTCTTGTGAGCTATGGGACGGGTGTACTGCTACTGATAATAACAAAATAGACCAAATTCAGCACGAAGCGGCCAGAATTGTTACTGGTTTACCAAAATTTGCCAGTCTTGAATCGCTATATTTTGAAACTGGATGGGAAACACTTGAGTCTCGACCAAAAAGAAGAAAACTAAATTTATTTTACAAAATTCGTAACGAAAAACTATCCATCATATCTAAGTGATTGTGTGAATCCCTTTATTCGAGAAAATGTTAGAAATCTAAGATTTCAAGCTGAGTTTAATATTCCACGTTCAAGACTACAAATTTATTCCAATTCTTTTTTTTCATCTAGTATTAATTTATGGAATAATCTTGACGAACAGGTACGAAATTTACCAACTATTTCGAAATTTAAGCGATTTTTAATTGCAGAGTCGAATGGTAAAAAGTCCCCAAATTATTATTCAGCAGGTAATAGAACTTTAAATATTATTCATACACGACTGAGACACAGATCAAGTAGTTTAAAAGAGTCAATATTGTTAATGGTCCAAGTTGCAGATGTGGCCATATATTAGAGAATGCCATCCATTTCTTTTTTGAATGTATTCATTATGGTGATGCAAGAGTCGAACTGAGAAATCGAGTAAATGTTATAAATTTCAATCTTGAAACTGTTCTTTTTGGCGACAGCTCTTTATCTGAAGACCAAAACCGAAATATCTTTTTATCTGTACAACAGTTTATAAAGAAAACAAAGCGTTTCACTCCTGGTTGATCACAAAAAGTTTTTTTGTTTTGTTTTTGTCCTTATTCTATTATTTGTTTTTCTTCCCTTTTCCTTTTAAAAAATGATTAAATTGTGTAATTGCAATATATGTATTTTTCTACCATAAAATGTATTTCTTTTGAAACAAAATTACCTATATATATACTATAATACAATTTAAGGTATTTGTTTATTATTTGGTTGACTAATGCAATTGTATTGTAAATATATATTATATGGAGAGGACCTTTGTAAGTTGGGATAACTTGTGTCCAATCCATTTGTTGTATTATTTGAACAATAAAATAAGTTTAATCTAAACTATTTATAAGAATTTGAATTGTAATATTAGGAGCTAACATTTTTTGCTTTTTTGTGATATGTTGACTTTTTTTTGTTCTTGATGAAATCGATTGATTAAAGGAAGCCATTGCCGACAATAGTAAGATTTTGCAATATTTAGCTACTTTCTAAATTTGATCAGGGTTCAGAAACTGCAGTTACCTAGAGGACTTCCATACAAGATTCAAAAAATAAATGCAAAACATCCCCATGCCCGTCTTGTTTTTGAGCTAGCTGAAGGAAGTGACCCCTGATTTTGATCCTTTGCCGCAGTGAAAAGAATAAATATGAAAAGACCAATGAAAAATTTACTGTTATACTTATTGAAGATCTTTGCCTATATTTAAGCATATTATATGTATATAAGCTTAAAATATTTTGCTTTCTGGTTTATCATGCATTTATATCAAATCACAGTCTTTAGTATATTCTGTTGAGTAATTAAATACTACAGTGCTACCCATACTGGTTTGTGCTTCATGTGTATCCCCAGACAGTCAACATTGTTATCATATAAGTTCACAATATAGGAATGAAAAAAAAATCAATAGAAATTAATTTAAATAAATATTAAACTATGGTAAACAATCCAGAAATAGCTGATTTCTATTTTTCTATTTCAACCACTTCCCCGCCTGTACGGGATAAGTCTAAAATATTTTCGAACGCTATTGAAATGAAATTACGAAAGCGTACTTATGGCACATGAAGAAAAAAGTATCGTAATATCATACATGCATATTAAATATTTCATAAAATGTTTTTAAGGACCTTCCATATATCAAAACTGGAAAGTTTTGTTAATTTTGCTTCAGTGCTTTCAGAGGAGATGACAAAAATTTGAAAACTAATTAACAGGCAGACGTGTGGACGAACGGACGCCAGGTGACGACAATAGCTCACACTGACCCTTTGAGTCAAGTGAGCTAAAAATGAAATAAAAAGACTGTGAATAGCGGCAAGTATAAAGGAAGCTAATCACTGAACGCTTTCAAATCATTCTTGAAATAGACGGATGAAGTTATGCTTAATCTATGATCATTTTATGAATAGTTGAGAGACTCATTTATTATAGAGTTGTCTTGATTTAACACTTTATTTGCAACGGAATCATAAATGATGAATGAATAAACGTATTCACCTGCTAGAACGATATTCACTCTGTAGTGGCCTGTGCATTCACTCCATATCATTTCATTCACCATGTATTGAACTGTAGAATAAATAAAATCATGGTGTTTTGTATCGCTGAATAATCTTGTTTTATTGACATAGAACATAGATATTCACCTCGATCGATGGTATCGGTGAATATCAGTTTTCAGGTCAATGAAAAGCGTTTTCACCTCTGCAAAAAGTCCATAATTGTATATTATTCCTTTCATTGTTTATCATTACAACAAAGGATATAGACTGAACTATTCATTGTTTATCATTAGAACAAGGATATAGACTGAACTCTTCATTGTTTATCATTACAACAAGGATATAGACTGAACTATTCATTGTTTATCATAACAATAAAGGATATAGACTGAACTCTTCATTGTTTATCATTACAACA
>MJUU01065494.1:116816-135825 GCA_002080025.1 Modiolus philippinarum | reverse complement strand
TCATTACAATAAAGGATATAGACTGAACTCTTCATTGTTTATCATTACAACAAAAGATATAAACTGAACTCTTCATTGTTTATCATTACAACAAAGGATATAGACTGAACTCGTCATTGTTTATCATTACAACAAGGATATAGACTGAACTATTCATTGTTTATCATAACAATAAAGGATATAGACTGAACTCTTCATTGTTTATCATTAGAACAAAGGATATAGACTGAACTCTTCATTGTTTATCATTACAACAAAGGATATAGACTGAACCCATACACAAAATTACTCAAATTTGGAATGATGATCAAAATTTGTGCATTTTGATATGCAAGACGTTAAACACAAGCTTTCTATTATTTCAAGCACCTGATGTCAATCTCAGTTTCATTGTTTATATTCCTGTGTTTTGTAGCTGTCTAACGTCGTTGTCGTTTGTGTTCTCGTTTTGGCAATGTCCTTGGACGTTGATTTTAGTAAATGCCACTTCTTTGTTCCTTTGATATTCTATTACCGTTGTATCAAACGTGCATACCGGGTCTTTTTGCGCACAATGGTCTAAATACATCTACAGCTGTTAAATTACATGAAGAAACTTTTTTTACTTCAAAATCCCTCTGAAAAAATGGCAATCAGTATAAGAACGGTGCTGGAGGTCCAAAAAAGACGCTTTGGTTTAAGCTGGTAGAACAACTATCAAACTTCAAATTTTAACCGTCGTTGACAATTCCTGTGGTCCCTATTTACTTGATTTCTCCTTTCTTAAGGGTACCCATTAACAGAGCTTTGAGTATGGTTTATCGGTAATTTGTATGAATTTCCTTTGATCTGCATTGCCTGGTATTCTTTGTATCACTGGACAGGCCGTGGGATAGAAAATAACGGGTCACTGTGAAGGCGTCACGCGCGGGTTGCTATGCTTACGTCATGTTTAGTACTACATGTCGTGTTCATATGCGTAATACGTTGAATGAAGAATGCATATAAATTATTGCAATAAACAATAAACTGGCTGTGGTTGAATATAAATTTCAACTTATTTCAATTTCTTGTAGAGTTCTATTTATCATTTTGTGAATTACCGATTTTGTTTTTGATACGGACTTTATCACGGCGTAACGCATCAAGCTCGCCCTAGCGGGCTCACTTGATACTGGCCGTGATAAAGTCCGTATCAAAAACAAAATGTCCTATATTCCATATATCTTTAAAGTATTAAGAAATAACAGAGGTTTAAGATATGCTTAAAAGCTATTTATGTGAAATTCAATTCTTGAAATAAATATCTGAACCATTATTTAAAAAAGAAAATTACTGGTTTTATAATTCATCGGTATTAATGTCGGAGACAAGACTTATGAAGGCAATCACAGCATATAAATAACCACAGGGCACTCATCGAGTCAGTTGCATGATTTCTTGGCATAATAAAATAGTGAGATGTAGACTATAAACAGAAAAAAAAACAGAATGAATTCTTACACAAAAGATGAAATATTAATGCTGCATTTATTTCTTCTGTATAAATCACAACCTCTTTCATTATTATTTAAACGCCTCGGGTATTTCTAACCTTAGCAAGGGGCATCCGGGTATACCTCTGGTTTCAAATTGCTTGTACTGCAGTTTTGTTGAGTTCCTGTTCATTTCTGTTTGTCCATTTTCCGTTGACATGTTGTCTTTGTGTTGAATCTGTTTTGCCGTGTTTTGGGTTTTAGTTCTAGTTTTGTTCTTTTTTTTCATGCATTTATCCCTTTTTTGCTTCGATAATCATTGCCGATGTTACCAAAAAGTGTGATTTATTTTCTCTAAATTTTATATCTATGCTGGACCTTTTCTGAAATAAATTTATCCTACTAGAAGTAATCATAGAAAGTTTAATTAAACGTGAGTGTTTTCCCCACGTCTTTTTCACTTAAGATAAGAATATACTGCTTGAAGGATACCTGGGAAGAAAAAAATGTTTCAATCCATATTGTATAATATATATATCTCCTCAAAATATTCGCTTATCAATAAACTTTGTATGACTCTTCATCTGCAGTTTGTATGAATTGAATCAATTTTATTTGATCTACAGTGACTGATAATGTTACTATATTGAGGTAAATCGACACTAATACACTGCGCATTCGATTGGCGCATTTGCGGAACACGAGTCGGATGCGGACTTGACTTGATTTTCAATTCAAACTAAGCTATACGACAAACGCGATGACTTCACCTTTCGAATAGTAAACTTCCCTTTTCTTTCTAGCAACATCCCAACAGCGCCCCAAGCTAGCACAGAAATGTTTTTAAAACATTTTTTAAACGTTTTAAAATGGTTTAAAAATCATTTTTTGTATGGTTACGGAAATGTTTCTAGACTGTTTTGTAGGAAACATTTTACTGAAATGTTATAAAAATGTTAGATCCTAAACATTTCCTTCAGAATATTTTTGGAATGTTTTTAAAATGTTTTATGGAATGTTTTTGGAAAACGTTATAAAAGCATTGAGATAAAATGTTATAAAAACATTTCAATAACAGTGTGAAAAATGCTATAAAAACCTTCAAATGTATGGTCACGGAAACATTTTCACAATGTTTCACAAGAATGTTTTTCTGAAATATTTCAAAAATATATAACCATAATATTTCTTCCAAATGTTTAAAAGGTGTTTTAAGTTTTTTCAAACATTACTTGAAAAATCTTTGTTCATATCGAAACAAAGCACTGCCGTTTACGTTCGTTTAAAGGCTGCATTTTTCATAATTGTAGAGTGTACATTTTCCACGTTTTTTGTTCATTCTTATGCATCCTTGAGTTGAAAGTATTTATCATATGCATCAGGCTTGGTACTATAAAACATATATTTAGAGACACAATTTGTGTTTTGTTCCAGTATTAAGCGTTATATTATATCCTGTTTATATCAACGGTGTACATTGCATATTTAGAATATTTTTAAATGGTCAATTTTGTATCGGTTGTGTGTTTGCAAATGAAACGTCTAACTTTCACTTGTAGTATTGGCATCAAATCAAATCAAAATATAGCAAAAGATTCTGAAAGACAATCATAAGCAAAACAACATATAAATACAGAACCCAAAATGCATTCTTTTCACACCTAATCTGAACAAATATGATACCATTGGCAGTAATGATGTTTTACTCAATAATATAATATATATAAAGTCAAGTAATCAGTTCAATAAAATTTATTCCAGTCAATGCTATGCCTCCTATATATGAAAACAATTTCAAACTATTGATCATGAAAAAACTATGCTTGTTTCGTATCAATTTCCATAGCAAGCTCGTGCTCTCCTCGGGCATTGTTTGGTGAAAATCAGTAATCCGAGAAAAACAATTAAAATTAATGTTCACAGAAAACTATCCTCCACTAAATAAAATTACAGTAAACTGTCATTCATTCATACGATGTTGTAAAGTAAATTAAGTTTGATTTTGCGGTACGTCTAAACAACGCTTAGGCCGGGGTAAGTGCACCTAGCCCCTGAAAATGCACTTAGCCCTATATAATACATTTAATCTGAAATTTCAAATGCACCAAGATGAACATATTCATACAATTTTTAGGTGGAAGAATTTTTAGTGACTTTGATTCAGAAAGAAAGAAGATATTAATTAATCAAGACACGCACTCGCCATTCATTTATCGTCATCTTCTTGTGATGTCATGTGTAACCCAATCAATCACAACAACTTGTTAATTACCAAATCAGCTTGTGTAAATAAACAAAAAGGTGCTGAATTTGGTTTGTTCACGATTCTCCCACTTTTTTAATTTTCTGATTCACGTTTCTCCCACTTGTGAGCTTGGTGTTTTTATAGCAATGAAAACGGTATATAGTGGCAGAGTATAGTGAGACCTGGATAAAGTGAAAATTAGATTTATCTCTATAAAATTACAGCACGTTTTTTTCTAATGAATTTCTGAATTATCAAAGTTCGAAAATATTAATATAATTATGTTCTTTTTATTGATTTTTTTTTAAATTAAAAACCATAAATTATAATATTTGATTAAAATGTTTATGTGTTGTTGGTGATATGCCTTTTTCTGAAGCTCTTCGTCATAAAAAGAACAAAATAAAAAAAAACTTTCAAGCTTTTCGAAAAAGATTGCCAATCCATTGGCGAATACATGTAGACAGTAAATGAATATTCAAAATTATATATGATTTTCAGTTTTTCATATGACCTTGTCGTTGATGCACGTTTCAAACAAGTAAATTTACTATAGAATCATTATCGTAAACCTTCAAAAAGGCCGGATAGTCCCTGATATTTATCAAACAGAAAAACGGTCATGATGAATTTTGTTGTTTAAAGTAACATGCTTGTTTATAATGAACATTATTTTCGTTATTTTTATTTTGGGTCAAGTTTATATCCAAGACTAAAATCAAATGGTCTGAAAGTTGCCGTCATAACCAATAATCAATCAGTCCACAGACAAAGAAATACCGTGACATCAACAGTAGACTTAGCTGTGGAACCGGAGCCCTATAGATCCTTTTTAGGAGGATTTACGGTACGTAAATTCTTCTCTTCAGAAAAATCCCGGGTATGAATATGCACTTCGAGATCAAAAATCAACTTTTTGCGGCCAAATTCATTGCCAAGTTATTCTTTTACATTATTGTAAACTGCATAAAAAATAAAACATATAAATGTAAGGTTTAAGCATAATTAAAATAGAATTATCGAGGGAATATTTTAGCAGTTGACAGAGTGTCACGTGACAAGTTAATTATAAATAACTTAACATGTTACCGTAGTTTTAGAAATAATAATCAATTACCTGTGACCTGAATATTTGTAATGTATCTGAATTTAAAAGATAAAAAACTCAAGTAATCAGTACCTGGTTAAAAAATTATATAAATAATTAATAATATATCGAGGATTTAGAATTCTTTCTTATTTAGTAAGCGTAGTTCTCCCTCATGCAAAGCTCTGTCCTTCGCTGATTTTGGCTTTACATTTAGATCATATTGGTTATTTGTTCTCCATCAGTTTTTATACATCTTTGAGTTTATGGTCTTCCAAACGTTTAGATTTAATCTGCACTGAAGAGACATAAGTTGTCGAAATGCGCATATGCAGAATTTAAATTCAAAGTAACTTCGGTGTTTAGTTATTTGCACTTAGTGCTAATTTGATTAAGAATTGTTCAAAAATGATAACTTGTATATAGCTCTTGTATCGATACTGAAAACAATATTTAATTGCCAATATATATATTTTTTTAAGTACACTCTTAGAGACAAAGGATGGACAATTATTCATGTTTTCATTGGCGGATTAAGAGATGAGTTCGGGGTTGGATACCTCCCCTTTTTATTATTTTAAAATTTCGTGCAGAATTTAACTGGAACCTCATTGAACACTCCTTTTCGAAAGTTGGACCCGCCTGTGTATTTCACTGTCTATTGACATATTTTTGTTCAAATCAAGGAGTTAAACTCCTTGTTCAAATTTATAAAGTATTGGTGATACTGACAAGTGATCATGTAGGGATGTATATTGATATACGGCCTTGAAGTGATCAATGGAAACGTTTAAAAAATGTCGGCTCGAATTGAGTATAGCTGTAGAATTTATACTTATCAATAAGTAATATGCAGAATTTAAATTCACATTAACTTCGGTATTTAGTCATTAGTAAACACTGAATTTTTTCTCTCTTTTTTTCACAAAAAATACGATACGCATAAATTTGAAGTCTTATAAATGCAACCCAGAGGGGATGTGAAAATTATATGTTTTTTTTTTGTCAAATTTCGACAGTTATGCAAGATGTTCCCTTATTACTTCGGAATCCTAATATGGTCAAGATACAGCATTTACATGTGACGTACTTCTTTATCCATTTTCAATGATATTAAACATACCAACACATTTTTACGGAATCGTTAGATAAAAAATTGTTATTTATTCATATTCATGTCCACGCTTACCTATATAAGCTAAAACAGAACATAGAACATACATCATTTCTTTACCACTAACATAGTATTTTAATTGGAAACCATTTATATTCCCCGTATTATCGATGATATTTGTCCATGTGCTATAATCAACAGTTGGACCGACACTAGACACTGGGCAGCTTTCAATGGTAAAGAATATAGCCTTGCAATAAACTAGCGTACTAACTAAGCCACTACCAAGAGATATGCGTCTGTCATACCCATTTGTTGACGCAAAAATATATGAGGCTTTCAACAATGAGCAAACACTAATACCTAATAGTACATTGGGGATGTACCCTAGCACTAGTTGCATCGACTTGATCAGAATTCACTTGATGGACGTCGAACAAAGCTACGTCCATGTTTGTCTACATCCATGGATGCGGGATCAGACATAAGATATTGGACAAAGTACTCAGTCTAATAAACACTGTCATCCATTGCCCGAAAGAGGGACCAAAAGACAAATCGAAGTACACACGACCACAGGATAGTCATTGAATTGGTTGTGAGATAACTTGGCAAATAAAATGGGGGAGATGTGGGCATTATAACTACAGATGGTAAAAATAGTTTGATTTTTTAAAGAAAATATGAAAGCCAAAATGCAAAATTTTGAAAATTTTAACTGAAGAAAACTAGAGAGCATACATCTCAATCAATGGGGATCTTTATAAGAACTCCACACTTCAAGAAAAAATAATGGATATTGTCAACGATTAAATGTACAGGAGACAAAATTCCTACAGATACATGGTAAAATTAACCAAATGCAACAACGTTTTTATTGTTCTTCATCTTCTATACTTTCAACATTTTCTATATAGTCCTTTGTTGCCCAGTAAATAATTTCCGATTATCTTTTTTCGAAATTAACGCGTAAATCCGACTAAACAGTACTTCAGTACCTTGATTTTGTAAATTTTTAATTTTTGGACTATGGTCCGTAACGATAAAAAATCAGCACAAAGACAATAAAAGCTACAGTTCCGCAGCTACAACAGACTCTCAACTCGTAGCTCAGATTGGTACAAAGCCAACTCATCGTTCAGGCCCGGGCTACGCAGACCAACAAAATTCCTACTACACATCGAAATTCGACTTTTGTAGGGTATTAGCTCTGGTATTCGTGCTTAGTATGTGCTTGATATATACTAGTATATACTAGCATGCTTTGTTTTGGGCCGTTTTAATCTAGAGATGGGATGTTGTCTCCTTGACATTTATCCCATTTCCTTTCCTTTTCATATATACATCTGCTTTGCATATGAAACACGTAATTTGTTTGTTTGCTATGTTTGAGATTGGTAATCAATATTATTACTTTTATATGATATAAGTGCTTTAGAAAGCTATGTATGCTTGCGAGATGTATACTTATAGACTAAAGTAACTTGTATACAAAAATAAATCAACAAATAAAAATGATAATAAAACAACATCCATTTAGAAATTAAAAAAATATTACATAATGATTATAATAGTGTTAATTTATTGGATGAAAACCTGTCACATGATATTCAATCAAAAATCGAATTGACTCGCCTCTACTTTCACTTTCATTTCTCAGGTCTGCTTAAAAGCGATATTGACTCGCGAAATCTATTTTGAGAATCTATTTAAATGGCCAATGAAAAACAGATTTACACGGAGTCACGAGACTTTCGGCCAATCAGAAAGGCTTTATTATAAGTATGTTCGGGAAGCCCAACATAACAATTGACAAAATGGCGTTGGGCTAGAAGCAGAAGTTTGTTGTTCTGAGTTCACATTAGAATCATTTTGCAACAAGTAGACAGCTATTTACAAATACCCGGAAGGTAATCGAAATAAAGATAGTGCGATACACAATCGGGGTATGCGTTTTAGCAGTTCTGCAAGTTTCACCTCAATTTCTAGACCTGGGAATCGGACTGAGTCGTAGTAATACAAGGTAGGTGATGTTCATTTATTATTTCCCTAGAGGACTTTAAGGACGCAATTTCAAATTCTCATGATAATATGTCACGAAAAAATCTAAACTTTGAAAAAAGACGTGTACATATGTTGCAGAATCGAGAGATTTTTATTACGTGATATAAATCAATGAAAAATTTATGCCATGAACATAAAATAATGTACTGATAGCTGCTTGTAGCTGCGGGACCGTAGCTTTTATGGTCCTTGTGCTGATTTTTTGATAGTTGCGGACCATAGTGGTCCGCCAAATCAGAAAAAAAAAATAAAAGGACCTATAGAGCTACGGTTCCGCAGCTAAGCTGCTTGATGCATTCATCTTTGTATGAAGAGATTGGAAAGCACATTGAAAAGTAACTACCGTCTTGTACTATATATTATCCTAAAAGAAAATTGTTGAAAAATCTTACAATTACCAAATAAACTGATTATTAATTATGTAATAAAACAAAAATGGATCTTTTGTATCGGTCGATATGAGTTTTAATAGACCTAAAAATTCAGATATTAACCTCCGCCTCCGGCGTCGGTCAATATCAATTTTTAGGTCTATTAAAACTCATATCGACCTCTTCAAAAGACCATAATTGTATAATAACATCATCCGTAAAATATTTTCTTCGCTATTCCTTTTTCCATGCAGCATTCAATTTTTTAATTCAAGTGTTATTGTAAGCTTTTATTGTTGTTTTTAAATTAATATGTCTAATTACAGGTAAATTTAATTAACATTATTTACATATTATTCACTTTTCTCCCATTTTCAAAGTCAATTCCTGATTTAATCAGAGATCTACACGATGTGGTGAAGGTACACTTTATTGACCTTAAGGGCATATCCAACAGTTTCTTGTTATATTGTCATTTTTACAATTTTTAGATATATTGTGAAACAAGTACCAAGGATTCCAAAAATGACAAGAAAATAATGGGTCACTGATCTTGTTTCCATGGAAATCGTGGTTAAAAATTGGTTATTTTTGCGTTTTTTTAAAGAAACATCAAGTTCTAGTTTGAAAGATAATAGATAAAATATTTTCAATCTAATCGATACCAAAGTCACAGAAAAACAAAGTCAAGGTTTTAAAGATTTATAGAAAAAATAATTTTATATAAGAAAGTATTTCTTTTCCTATAAATCAATGAATATGTAACCCTTGTAACGGTAAAAGAGGCATAAAATCTCCCCATTACAAATTCAAGTTTACAATATTTTACAGACTTCCTATGAAAGTTTGATAGCATGTACTCCTAACAATATGCTACTCAAAAATCTCAAAAACCACATAGGTCACCGAGTTCGTTTCCGAGTAAATCATTAAAACATGTAACGTTTAACAAATCTCCCATCGGTATAACACCCATCAAGTCCGCCAAACTTGAAGGTACAAAACAACGGCAGTAGAATACCGAAGGAACAAAGGGGTGATATTCACAAAAATCGAAGTCCAAAGACAGGGCAAAAACGAGAACACAGAAAACAATGACGTTAGACACAAAAACAATGACGCTAGACAGACACAAAGCACAGAACCAGAAACCACAACATTCAGAACAAAGGCACTCACAGTGTGAACTCCAGTGAAACTGAGAGTGACATCAGGTGCTCCGGAAGGGTAAGCTTTTCCTGCTCTGTTAACAGCACCCTTTCCCGCGGAAACAATGGGAATTACTTTGTGACGTTACATTTATCAACATCATATTCCCGGAAAACATTGCCTTCTTTTGTGTATGCTATTATCTCCCCTGAAACTATTCGATATGCCAATGTTGTCAAAATTGTTAAACGACATTGTACAGAAGAACTATACAATTAAATCCTCCCAAAGTGCCTAAACCGAAAAGATTGGCTTCACTTGAAACCCATATCAAAGGACGAGACCAAGGAACTGTCGTACGAAGCCAAAGTTTTAAATAATATGTCGGACACTTTGTAGGAAATGAAAACTTGCTGTATTACTTTTCTTTATTATTTAAATTGAAATAGATATATGATAAAATTTAAAAATGATATCTACATATTCCCGATGGACACAGGTGTGATAATCCTTCACGTATGTATGTTCTAGTTTTGGAAGGCGACTACCCTTGCGGGTATTGCGCCTGTAATACTTTTAGTACGGTGACTGGGGTCAACCGTTTATAAGTTAAATCATTTTGTTTTTATCCAGTTATCTTTAGTTTTGTTATGTTGTGAGTTTTAATTTTGTATCTATATTTAAGTGAGGCAGAAATTGAGTAGAGCCTGTTTTAGAGCCACTTTGTTAATGATTGTAATAAAATACTATTATTGTTTATATTTACAGTTACATTAGTGATTCGGGTTTTAAAATTTGTATTGAATCTAAATTGCACATTTGTGTTATCCTAATTTCTTGTAGATCTTGGTAGAATATTATCACTTAATTTCAAATACTTAATGATAAAGCTTCTATAAAAAGAAGCTTTAGTAGATACTGGTCCTCAGGGCAGGATAAAACCATTACATAATATAAAAACGTCAAATCAATATAGCCAAATAAACTACTAGTATACAACAATCTATAAAAATTTTAAAATTTAAAAAGTTAGTATTTGAGTTGTTGCCCCTGCATCACAACAAGCCCGGTGTCGCTGCACAGCGTGCCGGATGTTGACCTCCGATGCAAGAACAACATCCTTACCAAACCTATGAAAAAAATAACCTAAATCAAATACCAACATATGTACTTGTAAGCACATTCCAAATGTATAATTTAGTTGGTCACGATATCATGCCCATCGGACCTGAGTCTCATGCGTGACCTCACGCGTATCATTTAACAGCCACAGGTTAGAAAAAAGGGGGGTGGGGCATTTTTGCATAATATGAAATAAAAAAAATCTTTATTTATATTTATATAGCCACAAAGTATTCAATATCTAGGCAAATCCCTCCAAAGTTTGACTATTGTACTAAAATACTACATCCGTTTTAGTACTTAGTTTTATTAATATTATTTTTCATAAATGTAGCAAATTAGCACGTCTGAGAAAAAAAAACCAATTTTGTTACCTAGATTTGACATACCCGGACTATTAGGTCAACACATGAGACTCTCCCTAATGTATAAAACATATTGATCCAATTTTTACTTGTGGATCTTTAGTAACTGATTACTAAATAATCAGATATAACAAATTTCCCAGTTTTTGATTTCATCTAAATTTGGAATTAGTCCATGCTCTTTATGTTGTATCATAATTGTCACATTAAAAGGAGTTTGTATACAGTGAAATATAATTTAATGTCATAAATAGTCGAAAAAACACAGTAAATTTAGATATATAACTACTAATTTAATATGAGGTCACATGTATGTTGTGGTTTTGAATCATTGGATATTGCCCGCCCTTGATTGTTGCATGTAAAGGAGATATGCTGTGAGTTTTTGAAGTGTCCCGGATCAAGGCGACTTTATATATATAATTAATGTTCATTTGTTTAGATATTGGTCTGCATCAGACTAATGTGTACAAAACTGACCATATATAAGAGACAGAAGAGTTCCATAAACTGTATCTGTTTATCATTATTCTAAATTGTTTCTTATATAAAGAAGTTCATTATCATGTATTATATTATGTAAAATTATTTTTGATGGGGCTGAGAAAATCACTCATCTTAATATAAGAACACCCCTTTTTTATTTTTTTTAAATATTTTTTCCCCTAGTTAAAATCTAAAAGACCAAATCCAGTATACAGAATATATACATAAGTTTGGCAGAATATATACATAAGTTTGTTCTTTTCACTGACACAGTAAGGTCATATTGTTAGTATAAAACACACGTTAAATTTTGTAGCTAATCATATTTCGACTCCGAGATAGTTCAATAAAATAGGATCATATTATAGTGACACTTGACTAGGCTAGTCTGTATTAAAAATACTAACTATAAATAAAACGACTGTTTCTGTTAGCTTGAAGTCCCATGCAGGCAGACAGTATTTAATATGAATTTATTACTAACTTTAAGACTAAATATAGGAGTTAGATATATGAAACCGGAAATTTTAAGCAAAAGATGACCAATATAAAATTGTATAATAATGACTTAAGCCCATATAAATTTTTTCTAGTATCATTCACTTCGCGCAACTGATATTCTTTGGAATGCTAAAAGAATCCTTCACGGTCCACTGAATTTACAGTTATACCGGTGCTTGCAATGGAATGCACCTTCCATATTTTCTCCCGTGTGGTGTCACCACTGCACTATCAGGTTTTGTTCTGTGACGTCGTGATCACGGGAAAATTCATGCACAAGGAACAATTTTTGAACATGCGTGAAATACAAGTTTTCCCGCGAACTACCTGATAGTGCAGCAGCGACACCAATTGGGAAAAGCGGGATGGTGAATTCCATTATAACATCTTTAAACCTCCAAAAATCAATTATGGTATTACCAAACATTATGAAATTTGAAGTACAGGTTATATATTTAATATTTTACACGCACATTTTAATATTTTTCACAGAAAACCTCTCTTTCTAGGGCTAAGTGCACTTTTTGGGTGCTAAGTGCACTTAGCCCGGGCTATGCAGTGTTTAGACGGACCCTTGATTTTGCACAGATTGTTTTTAATAACATCGACCGAACATGTAGTAAATCTTCCATATAACTGAATTTAAAATCACACATTTTCGGGTGTGTCAGGACAATGAGCATTTCTTGTTATACAAGATAAACATCTGTTTTCACTTACAACTCTGTACATCATCGATTACATGCTGTGATGACAATTTCTCTGTTTAAATTGTTTCTGTTATCAGCCAATTTTATACCCGCTTCAGAGAATCCATGAGAACTCGGCCCATTCCAAACTCGGCCTATTACAGACTCGGCCTATTACAAACTCGGCCTACACAGACTCGGCCTATTGCAATCTCGGCCTACAAAAATTTTAACATTCTAGTCGTTTTATGAAGATATTAAGAGTATAGATTTTTTTTTCAAATCTGATGCACAAAACAAGCTATATAATCATCAAGATGTTATCCGGCAACATAATAATTAATTTAGTTTCTAAAAGCATTGGATTTTTACTTACAGGTCTTCTTCTGAACGCTGGTCTAGGAGACCACGATGCTCAGATCTAAATCATCGTCACTTGTATTAATGTCATATCCGGTAGTTTAAGGTTGGATTCATAGTTGTACAGGCGTTCTTGATTTTCCCAATGTTTGTCAAGCCGTCTTTCAAAAGATTTAACTGTTTTTCCTCTGGCAAATTGTTCCAAGTTTGTATCACTCTGTTTGTGAAGAAATTTTTCTTTATATTTTTGTTGGCTCTTTGTTGAAATAGTTTCTTGCTATGACCTCTGGTCTTACTGTCTGTGTTTGGGCTAAGTAAGGGTGGTAGTAATAGATCATATAGTCCTGGTGTTAGCTTAAAGACTTCCAATCATATCGCCTCTTTTGCGTCTAAATGCTAGTGATGGTAGTTTTAGTTTCTTCAGTCGTTCTTCATAGCTTAGGTCTTTATATCCAGGGAGTAATTTGGTTGCTCTCAGTTGTACATTTTCAATGGATGTAGTGTGCTTCTTTAAATATGGGTTCCAAATAGCATTTGCGTATTCTAGATGTGGACGGACTAGTGCCTTGTATAACATACAAAATGTTACCGCTAACGGCAACAACTTCTGGTGACATTCTGGCTACAAGGTTTTATCACCAGAAGTAAGTTTTCTGGCAATATTGCCAGAAATGTTACCAGAAATTGTTCTGGTGACATTCTGGCAACAAATTCATATCACCAGAAGGAAGTTTTCTGGTAATATTGCCACAATGTTACCAGAACTTGTGGAATGCAGACAGAATGTTGTCAGAACAAAGGTTTGTGGCAACAACAGGTTACAGCTAATGAAAAATTATCTTTCATTTGAAAAGTACCAATCAAATGTTAACTTTATTGTCGAGCGGAAAAGGTTTTTGCCTAGGAATTGCTGGAAAAACAGCAATATTATTAAATTTAACACACTTTTTAAGAGTTTAAATTTGATTCAACTAGAAAAATTTGCTACATTTATAAGGATTATCTTTACGAGGGTCGTCCCTCCTGGTTAAATAAGAAATAAGTAATTATTAATATTTCATTTTGCTACACACATGTGCAAATACTGTAATATTGTAATTATATATATGTAATTATTAATATTTCATTTTGCTACACATGTGCAAATACTGTAATTTAAATATTGTAATTATATATATGTGTTTATTCTTATTAATTTCTCTTGCATTACTGCTGTCCAAAATAGGGCAATGAGATTTTTTATGGGAGGTGGTAAATATACGCCAAATGATGCTATAGCTGGCGATATGGGTTGGAAGCCATCATGTATAAGGCAATGGTCAAGTGTTTTTAGACAGTGGGCAAGATTCTCAGCTATGGACTATGATAGAATAAATTTTAAAGTATTTAAATGGTCAATAAAAAGGCTAATAATGGAATAAAAAATTGGTGTTTTAGAGTTTGTGATATGTTTAAAATTCAAAATCTTGAAGAATATTGTGATTTTGAGAATAATGTAATTTCTAAACTTATGATTAAACAAATTGAACAATCACTCTTTGATAAATAAAAATCTGATTGGAGTAATGGAATTTCTGCATATAGGGACGGTAGTAAATTAAGAACTTATAAATTGTTTAAGCATAGTTTTTGTACTGAAACTTATTTGATTAATAATTTGCCTCTTAAGTATAGAAGTGCGTATGCAAAATTTAGATGTGGGGTTGCTCCCCTTAAAATAGAAACGGGTAGATATGAAAGGAAAGCAGTCAGTGAAAGAACTTGCTTCAATTGTAATGATCATGTCGAAGATGAGTTTCATGTTTTGATGCAATGCCCGCTATATGCAGATCTCAGACGTCAGATGTTCGGGGGTATTTTAGATTTTAATCTAAATTTTAGTTTTTTATCAGATAGAGATAAATTTATATTTTTATTTGGTGATGAAAATGTTTTTAACATTGTAGCCAAGACCTTCTATAATATTTTAATTAGGAGGAACAGTTTTTTATATCAATAATTGTGATATTATGTTGAGTATAAATAGTTTTAATTTCAATATGTTTTAAAACAAGTCTTTCATAAATCTTTTAAGATTGGTACATGCAATATATTTTATGCAATTGTTGTATGGATGTTTTATATGTAAATATGTAATTGTACATTGTATGTAGTGAGACTATAATAAAAATATGAATCTGAATCTGAATCTATTTTTATATGTTCTCTATAACGATGTATATTGTTTTTTGAGAATAAAGTTATTCATATTCGTATAATCAGTAAAGTTTGAATCACTTATAATCAGGGAGTTAATTGTTTTATTACAAGGTCTTACATCAGCCAATTAGGGTTTTCACGTTTGTTTATTAATTTTTCAATTAACATCTATCAACTGATAACTTGTGGTTAAAACTTTTATTGGCGTGTTCATACTGGGACTAATATTACATATAGCAGTATATAATTTATGCAGGAAAGATTTTTTACAGTGATGATAAATTTTGACTGATGTGACCACGCTCGTGCAATTTATAGATACAAATTTTAGATTTCAAACACTTAACTTTTCCCTGTGTATTTTACAACTAAATTTAAGGAAAAATATATAATGATTCGCATCGAAGTTTCATCTTTTCAATTATATAAATTTTGTAGCAGTTAATATTTTTGGGGAAAATAGAAAGCACTAGACAGGTACAAAAAGTTAATATAAGCCATGCAACTAATAATTTATCTGCAGCAAACATATATACACTCATTACCATTCCAATTTAAAAGCAATTTCTTAAAATGATTAAAATTAGTTTCTATCCTAAAATGTTATGGCAATGAGTTCCATAAAACAGGTGCTGCATAATAAAAGGATTTCTTACCAAAATTTGTGGTCCTTACGCTAGGAATTTCCAATAAATTCTGTAACTGAAATTATGATTATTATTAGATTTAACTGTAACCAACTCTTTCAAACAAACTGGCGCCAAACCATTTATAATTTTAAAAGTTTCCAGAGCTATAGTACGTAAGCGTCTAATTTTGAGAGACGGCATATTAGCTTTATTTAACAAAGTATCATAATCAGAAATAAAATCATTGTATATAAATCTGAGTGCTCGCTCTTGAACTTTCTCTATCATTTTTACATTGGTCTCACTACAAAAATGCCACGAGAGTGGACAAAAATTAAAATTTGACAAAATAAATGTGTGAAATATTATAAGTTTGTTCAATTTGGTTAAATTTCCACCTATTCTCCTCAAAACATTTAATTGTTGTGAAGCTTTTTGGACTATTATTTTAACATGACAATCAAAATTTAACTTGTAATCAATATTTACCCCCAACTGTTTAACAACATCATCACATGAGATAATACAGTCTTTTGTATGAAAAACAGGTTTTAGATTATGGATTTTGTTTCCAATAGCAATTGCCTGGAACTTGTCAGGATTTGCCTGCATTTTATTAATTCTAAACCACTCTATAAGCTCCCCACATTCACTTTCTAGTGTTTTAATAAGAATGTCAAAATTTGAGTGTGAGTAGGATAAGGTATTGTCATCCGCATAATTATATAAAGAACACTTTTAAACAATTAGAAAAATATCATTTATAAAAATGTTAAATAAGATAGGTCCAAGTATTGAGCCTTGGGGAACACCTTTTTTGATATTATCCCAATTACTCAATACATTACTAATTTTTATACACTGCTTTCTATTTGAAAGATAATCTGAAAGTAGTGATACAGATGAGTTTGATAGTCCATAAGCTGATAATTTAGCAAGAAGAATATCGTGTGGCAAGCAATCAAACGCTTTGGACAAATCCATTAGTATGGCTGCCACAAATTCGTTACAATCGACTGCTTTTTTCCAGTTTTCAATTAATTTCAGAAGCACTGTTTGACAACCCTGTCCTTTCCTAAAAGCACATAATAATTTATTGAATATATTTTCAAAAAATTCTGTTAACTGTTGTTCTATAGTTTTTTCAAAAACTTTTGAAATAATTGGAAATACACTCACTGGTCTGTAATTCTTTTTATCTAAGGCATCTGCCTTTTTATATAAAGGTGTGACTTGTGCCATTTTTAATTTATCTGGGAAAATATTTTTTACAATGGTTTTATTAACTAAATTTGTCAATTTATTTGTCATAACAGGTTCACCAAGTTTTACTAGTTTTGCAGATATCTTGTCCGCACCTGTAGATTTTTTTACACTAATTTTTTTAATTATTTTGGAGACCTTCTCTTCCTCCGTACATTTAAAATTAAAACATCTTTCTGATTTCCATAATGCTGTTTTATATTCAAAATGCTTGGATGAGAATGTTCTTCAAAATCTACATCCCTTCCAATATTCTCAGCAACATTAGTAAAATAACTATTAAAATATCTGCTACTTGTTTGGTATCATTTATGGTTTTATTATTTTCCTGGAGTATAATACGAGGTGCTGCAGTAGTATCTTTTTTTAGACAAAAAGGCTTGATCGTAGGCCAAAAATCTTTTGACCTTGCACCGCCTTCACATCTTTCAATAAAATAATTTCTTATGGAATGTTTTTTAATTTTATTTACTAAATTTCGCTGTTTGCGATAGTTTTCCCAATGAAAATTTGATTTATGTTCCTTGAACTTATTAAAAAGCATATGTTTTTTATAAATTGCTTTCCTTAAGGAACTATTCATACATGGAAAAGATTTCCTATTTTTATTATTTTTCACCTTTAAAGGTGCATGTTTATTTACAACATTGACTAAAGAATATTCAAAAAGGTCATAATTCTTGTTTACATCATCATCCTTGTTGACATCAATATTTTGTAAATCATATAGATATGCATTTTGATCAAAATTGTTCATACTTCTATAATAAATTTTAGAAGGTTTTACTGGAGGTAAACTAAATTTCAGTGTTGTGCCAATCATATCATGCCAGTCACTAACATTATTAGATATATTCATAGTGTTTAAACACACATTTGACTTGTTTGTGAGTATAATATCTACCAAAGAAGGTTTGCTATTTTTTACAAAACAAGTTGGATTTTTAATTAAATTTTTACAATCAAAAGTATCACATATATCAACTAGTTGTTTACTCTTACTCTGAACAAGCATATCAAAATTCAAATCTCCTATGACCATGAAACTATCATATTGAGCAATAACTTTTTCTAATATATTAGACAACATATCAATAAACTTATTTTCATTAAAAGAAGGAGGTCTATAAATACCCATAAAGCACCATTTATCTTTGTTACAGTTTATTTCTAGATCTTTGCTCTCTAAATCAGTTCTTCTTCTGGCTGGTAAATCTGAGTTTATAAAGCAAATAATTCCCCCACCTTTACATGTTCTATCTCGCCTTTCCATTTTATAACCTTCTACTTTAAATAAATTGTCATTATATGATGCATCAAGCTTGGTCTCTGAGATGTATAACAAATCAACAATCTTGTCAGTTAACAGATGTTTAATTTCTGCATATTTATTTCTAATACTGTTAATGTTCAGATAGTATACCATTAGTTTAGTTGGATGGTCTTTCCTATTTTTCTTCAAAGCCTCAAAAATATCAGGCACATTTTCATCATCACTGGTCAAAGGGACATCACTCTGTACAGATGTCAACAAAACATCATTTTCAGGCAATTCAAAGTAAGAGTCGGTGAACATAGGTAATAAGCAGTTTCTACAATACCAATCTTCAGTTGAATTTGCTAGGATTTTATATTCAGTTAAAGGTAAGTTTATGCATTTAATGTGAAACCAAAAAGAACAATCATCACATTGTATGCCTCGCTGATTTTTCCTTACAGCGGTCGAGCACACCCCGCATGGAAATTTTATCGGACCAGGGTTTTCAGATATATCTCCGCTGATCAGAATAAGTAAAGTTAAGCAATAAGAATAATTTGCTTTCCGTACAGTTTGTTGACCATATAATGTCGTAGGTCGGCTGTTTTCTGTATGTATGGGGTACAGCTTTAACATAGTAAAATCACATTTTT